>APFE030270500.1:0-12698 GCA_000404065.3 Pinus taeda
AAGAAACAATCGCATGCGCACATTGAAGCATCAATCACACATATCAACACAGTATGTACCGGGGAAAGCATGCAACTAAAAACCCCCAACTATCTGTATATTATATTGATTGAGAACATGTAACAATACATAGTACAATACTCCTCACAAGTACTCAACACTATCTCCACTTGTTACACACAAACTAGCTCAGATCTGAATCAATCATTGGCTCAAATCTCCTCGGCTGCTTTCCTGCCTCCACTGCGCAATCCTGCATGAGAATACCACTGAATGGCTGAACCAAACTCATATTTCCCTTGTGTAACACTACTCAATCCTCATTGCCAATACTCAATCCACTGATTGTACAAATCACATGCACAACTATGATCAAAACTGACAGTTGTCTTGCCCTTTCACTCATCTCTAACACTTGTCTCCACTGAACTGTCCATGCACTGAGTTAACTGATGTATTCTTAGTTGATTTATGAGTTAATAATTAGTGAATTAATTAATAATTAATTCACACCACTCATCACTAGTGTATTTGTCAGTTAGACTAAATACAACTAGTTCAACTAAGTCAAACTGAACACAACTCCATCAACTCCTAATCCAACTCCACAGAACTCAATCACTGAAGTCCTAACTGAAGTCCTCCATGTAATAGCTCAAGTAACCCACAAGAAAAGCATATTTCCTTCTGACAATTGCATGTGCCACATCCGTAGCTCGAACTGAAGTGCTCAAAGAGAATAAGATAATGTTTATAGTTTAAATATTATTAAGAGTTAATAATATTTGATTGTTCTATTTTTAGCCTAGCAGTCTAAAAATAGACTCTGCCCATATGTATAAAAATAGAAGTCCATATATTTTTACCAACATGACCAATCATCCACAAATAGCATCCTACAACTCATAGACCATGATCCATATGTCTAAAAATAGACTTTGTGCCAAAAATAACATGCAGGCACACTTAGTGAAGGCGACTTCTTTTCACTAAGCTCCATCATCTTCTTGCATTTTCAACACTACAACTAAGTCATCTGCTTGATGAACCAAGATAAGGACCATGTCATGGCTAGACATTTTGTTAGAGGATATTTTTGATATAAAATTTTGAATGTTAGGCTTGACGAATTGATTATGTGCACGGGACGAAAAACTAGGGAACTAAACACGGGATGTCGTTGTGTTTTGATTGATACAACAATCTTATATATGTTACACCCAGAGCTTGATGCTTACTTGCTCAAATCAATTATAGTTGCTTTCGTTTCCTAATTGCTAGATTGGTCACACGATCTATATCACCCATTTCTCCCATTGTTACACACCCCCCATCCTACTACACATCCATTGCATCCATCTCATGAAACTTATTGGTCACGCGTCGCCAACGCTGCGAGGAAGGGGATTACATGAAACAGCCTGGTCGATGAAAGATATGGCAGGGGGTGGGATTCTACTAGATATATTTATGGTGGGCTAGCGATGGAGATGGAAGGGGAGCACCCACACATGAGAAAACACTTAGATTTACATTTTGGCTCTTTGGAAATGATCTTTTTTTATCAATTTGAACCTCCCAGCTGAACTTAGAAAGTGAGGTATTTATTACCAAAGAATTTTGTTTCACTTCATTTCTATATGGTTGGCGAGATCAAATCATTTTCTTTGAGGCTGAGCAAGATGGATGCTGCTCTATCTAATGGTAACGAGGATATAGAGCCGCCAACTAGAGGGAATAGGTGTAGAACCCATTTCATGCAGGTCCGCTATAGTGGCATGAACTATACTTCCCCCATAGTATTGTAGTTTTGTATCAATTCATCTTTATGACATTACCCACTAGGCCTAGCCTGTGTCTCATCCACATTGTCAAAGGGTCTTTGTCATATAGCCGCTAGTCATACATAACTGAATTCTTTACTCAACTATAACTAGATCATTTACCTATCATTATTTCCAGGTGTTGATTTACTATATGCCGGTACTCTACGGCTAGTCAGTTGTCAATGTCTGTTGTTGTCGATGCGCTCAATCTAGGTTGGTTGATAGGCACGATCCCAGGGTTCATCCAGGAGTTTCTTTCAAGTAGTAGGGGTAGGGGCGTTCCCAACTACCACAACATCTTCCGAGAGAGGCGTAATCCCAGATCATGATAAGAGCATCACCATTGAAAGGGGTTGCATCTTCCGATAAGAGATTTACATACCACCCTTCTCACATTCTCATCATTCCCAACTCACGCCCCAATATGAGGATATATCATAGAGCCCAAAGCTGCTAATTTATCTACCATACCTTGTAACTACATAAGGTTAAACTGAGTGAGTGTGTGAGGTGGGTGAAAAAACATTACCAATCATCATACTCCCTGGAATTATTTGTTTACAATGAGCACACCTGAGCTTACTACTAGAAAGTCAAAATCCCGTTGATGAAAGAGGAAGAAGTCTTGGTCAAAGAGAAACTCTTAAAGTTAAGAGATAGAGGCTCTGGTTGAAAGAAAGAGCCTTGCTTCCCATAAGATGCTGGGGAAGATTCTGACAAAGGAAAGGAGCCTGCTCATTTAGATCGACCTAAGCCCTTACTTATATACTGTTGTCCCTTACAGAATAATAGTTACCCTTGCGATCACCCCTCAACTGGTGGACAGAAGCTTCGAACCTTAGGTGGTGGAAAATAAGCTACTATGTGCAAGGATAACAATTCATATTTGATAGTGAGGTGGTGGTAAACAATGGACCCTAAACCCCACGATCTAATATGGCAGGCTAGCTGGCAAGGCGCAATCCTACTAACAGTGGGTGGAAGCCCAATTTCATAGCTGGTGGAAGGAGTTTCCCTAGTTTAGGAGTGTTGATCAATCAATATTCCTTGCCTGCCATGGATGGATACCGCTTACAAGGAATGAGAAATGGTTCGTGGTTATGGTGTGTGGTGGTGGGCCTACTTATTATCCTTCTACCTTTACCTTCTTCTCCTCCTACTTCCAGCTACTACCTGTATCACCAGGAAAGGAATGACCAGCGGTTACAGAACAAAAAAGAGGAGCGAGTCGTAGAGACCTGGTTATATAGCCTGGTTTTTCAGATAGCCTGGTTGTGACATATTGACCTCGGAGTTTGATAGAGCTTTCATATAGAGAGCCTCTTTCATTTAGATTGATAGCTGGTGGCCCATTTCATCCGGTAGCAATAGAGTTGACCTTTCCATATTTTGTGAACAGAGGTGCAACATAAGGAGCGAAGGCTAGGAATGGTTAGTAATCAATTGAACCAGGTTGTTGGTTAGGAGCATTCCTCGAGCTTTCTTTTCGTGGAAGGTCTGGGAAGGGATAAGAAGGAAGGTGGGCAGGTGTGATGCCAAAATAAAGGTCTGTGGCTCCCCTAACATTAGATTAGGAGGGGGAGGGGGAATGGCATAGATAAAGAATGATTAGTAATTAGATATATATCTTTGTATATGAGATTCTGGTATGACAATGAAAAGAGCTATGATCCCATACGATAAGAAAGCGTAATGAAATATATAATTCCTAAATGCATTAATGAACATATATAATATATGCATTTTCTGTTAAAGCGTAATTACGTAACTAGCAAATAAACAAGCATTATCCACTCCTCATTTCAATACAAAATTCACTCCATCATTTACTCATGGAAGAAAAAGCATTCATCCTTAATAATGATTGGTATAAATGATCCCGGATGTGTTTTGATCAATTGCGAAGGATCGACGGACTCAGCTAGACTAACACATGACTATGCTAATGACTATTATTAGCAAAACTCACACCCATATAAACGACAAGCAATTTGATGAGGGACATATTGGACTCGGATGTCTCTTTCTCACTTCATTATGTAGGTTGAGCCACAGAGAGATGCCCCCGGGTCCCCTAGAGAGGAGCAAGATGAACTTGGATGAGACCCACCTGAGGAGTTAGTGGAGTTGATAGGTGAGGATGCAAATGTTCCACCTAAGGCTAAGGGTGAGAGGCCACGTAGACAAGCACTAGTGAATATCCCAAATCCTATTCTGGTATTAGAGAAACTAGCAAGATAGGTACTACCTACTTTCATGAGGTATAAGTGGAGATTTCATCATAACCAATGCTAGTGCATTCTCATGAAAGAGATGCATAGATAGGCATAGGACAAGGACAAGTTTTATATGCTCATGATATGAAGTTCTTGGAGTAGTGTGTACTACTATTAATCTCCATCTCATCTTAGCCCAACAATCTCTAAGCTCTGTCCCATACATGAAAGTTCCACTTTTGTGGGGACTACCCTAATTTTCTCTCTCTAACATCCTGAGCTCTGGTGCAATGTTTTCAGCTCCCCTCTCAAGATCTAGCTTCCTGGATTTTCCCCTCCTCCGGGTGCTCCGGTGTCCTGCTTATAGGGGTTTGTAGGGGACTTATTAGGCACCCAAGTTAAGCAAAGTGTCAGGTGCAATAATGCAAGGCAGGTGCTTATGGTGCTCTTAGGGACTGTGTTCCATCCAGGGTAAGATCTATTGCTGCCATTATTGCGTAGGTGGTTGAATTCTTTGCTCTTTCCATTGTGCCCTTTCCAACGCCATTGCCATTGCTAAGGCCAATCAACATCATCAACATATGTACCACCCACTTTCCTGATAGGCATAACCATCCTAGTGTGAATGGCTCTATCCCACTATTGACTCGGACACAACCTAAGATAGATAGAGTTTGATGGAGATGGAAAGGCAAGAACAAAGACTTGGTTTATTATATAAAAGGTCATAGCCTCACTACTCTAATATAGACTTATTCTTTATAGTCTATGGCGGCTCTATGTCTTTATGGTGCTTACTTCCTAGAATGAGCTTCAGTCTTTCTTTCCCTAAAGCTATAGAGAGAGATACACTATTAGTAGCTTCCAAGTAGTGCTATTAGTAGCCCTCACTTCAATTAGTATATTCCTGTATGCTCTAATATTGCATATTTCAATTACTTAGGCTAAGCGAAACGTATATATGCGAGCATCTAACATAGACTAGGGACTATCTATAGCTTTTAATTCCTACACCTACCATAGATAGTTTATGCACATAGTAGTATAGGTTATGTAGAACTTGGCACAAACACGTCCTTTCTTGGGCAACATGGCAGGCGGATTGAGAACTAGTGGTCACATAGAACTCCATCCTATTCACATAATTGGTACCACATAGATGACCCAACCACTAGGGAACAAGAGATCTACCTACGAATCATGTCCAACTGGTAACGAGGGATTCTCGGGTGGGCCCATAAAATATCACCTCTTGTCTATGTCTCATGGGGGGGTAGTGTTTTTACTATTTGGAAGGGGGTAGGCAAGCTGCTGTATCTGCTATGCTAAAGAGAGTAGTTGTAGTGTAGTCCACATGTGCAATAAGAACTACCTATGGAAATTCATCACAACCACCTCCTGTTGTGAAAGGGTCATGCATGGGTAGTGCCATTGTGAGGGCCTGTTTTCTCCTTTTTCTCATAGTATCACCACCTCATTCATGCTTTGTTCTTGCCCCGACCAAAGAACCTAAGGCCATGTTGATCTCTTTTTTTGAGACACTGGCTACAATTGTTGGATGACCAGCTAGCTATGACCTCTTGGGCACTTACTTACTATTGGCAGACTTGTGATGATGCCCCAAGGTTTTGCCCATATGGGATTGGAGCAGATTAGAGTTTCCCATAGGCATTGACTATAATGGTCTCTTGGGTATTGATTGAAGACCCTATGGCAGCTGCATGGCTAAATCAATATGCTAATATGTAACCAAGAATGTCTTCTGGTTGTTTTCAACAATGGGAACTTCTTTTTATCCTTCCTCTCGACTTCAGATTGCAGATTCAGTAGATTACTTACAATTAACTTGCAATGGTAAAGGTAAACATATATATGCACGATATCATATATTTGGATTATTTCCTTGTTGTGTTGATTCCCCATTGGACACTACTCTAGGAGGGTAAGTAATCCCCCCACTGGGTTAGTCGGGCTAGTGGGTTTAGGAGTTATAGATAGAGAATCAGAACCGCAAGAGATGAAACTTACGGATTGGACTTAGGCAAGATCAAGGCAAGTTGCAAGTTATAAAGCTAATATTTCTCTTTTGGGAGGTTTAACTACAAGTTGTTGCACTAATTAGATAGTGTGCATGGGCTTGACTCAACTCTAGCAACAAAGAGGTAGGCACCCAATAGCATAGTTGAAATAGGCCTTCTTCACATTTTCAATATGTTTTCTCATACTAGCTTATGTGATATGGATTATTCCCCATTAGTCCTTATAGCCTATGCCCTATGGCTTTTATGACCTGACAACAATTGACTATCCAAGGACCAAGAGTGAGAATGTCTCATAATATTGTATATTAAGATTACTTACCAATGGCAAAGTGAAACATATAGATACGACACGTTAAGTAAGTTCCATACTTACCTCATTACTATACTTATATGAAAATAATAGTGTATGCAGATAATAGTGGGTTAGAGCCAAAAGATTCAACCAGGGGGATCCAAGCTAGTTTCCAAACTAAGCTATGACCGGACAATGATTGACTATCGCTAGTTGAATGTAGATATGGAGAGTAGTTCTTCTGCTTCATCTTCAGATTCACATTGTATAGATTACACATTTCATGAGTTATCTTGGTTAGGTCTTCTCCTTATTTCAAAAGAGAGGAGACAACAAGAAGCTTATTCGCCAGAATGACCCTTAGAAAAAAGTGATTATTTCTTTTGCTTTTTTTCAATGACACATAACCCATGGAGAGATTCTGAGGCACATTTCCTCCTTCCTTCCTCTCAGATATGGAATTCCTATCAGCTATGGAAGTGGGAAAGGGCGCAATAAGGGAATACCCCCAGTGGAGAGAGAACTTTCTAGAAATGACATGCTCCAATAAGAAAAAAATCCAGTTATGTTCCTCAATGGAATTCATCGAACCCCTCAAAAGGCTGTTGTTACTAAGGAACTTGAGTTTCTCGACAATAAGGGAGAGGATGTGCAAGCATGCTCGACTATAAAGGAGAGGATGTGCAAGCACGCTAGACTATAAAGGAGAGGATGTGCAAGCACGCTCGACTATAAAAGAGAGGATGCGCAAGCATGCTCGACTATAAAGGAGAGGATACAAAGCATGGCTCGACTACTAGCCGCCCACCCAATAAGCATCAAGGAAGGTAGGGCTCTCAATTAAGGGAGACGCAAAATGTGAAATAAGGGGGTCTTGCAAATATGTCCCAACCAAACAAATGAACATGGGACAGGAGGGGTATCAATATAGTTCGATCCAATTTGTTTAGCTCTGGGTAGGAATGGTCCCAATGGGATGTGAGAAGGAAGGGAAAGGACCAAGAGACAGAAAGAAGAAAGAACCCAGCCTAATAAGAAGGCCTCATGGGGAAATGATTAGACCCCAGAAAGAAAGAAGCCCATTAGCCCACCCACAGGAGAATTTACATGCCGAGACATACCACACCCCACTAAATAAAACACGAATCCACCCACTAACTACACTATCACAATTACACAGGGTAGGGAATGGATAAGAAAGAACTAGGCTTGCTTGCTGGCTAGTTCGTTGGTGCGTAGGCTAGGAGAATGTATATATCTATTCTTTGTGCGCGTGCTGACCTCACCGCCTGCAGGAACGAATGAAGATGAATCAGCTGTTGGGGCGCTTGAGCACAGGTTTACATGCTTGTTGGATTGATTTGATTGCATAATGGGATAAAAGGTTATGAAATGAACCCTGAGATAGGATGCACAGATTTATTTTGGAACCAAACCCCTGAGATGGACGGGGTTGAATGAATGATTGACACTATGTTCACACCTGCCTAAGATCTTATATATTTATAATCATTTTGATTTTCTTGCCAACTAACTGATGACTACGAGGACCTTGCTGCTTTCGATGAAGAAATTTATGGCTGGCGTCAGCCCGAGACAATACTTCCCTCTCCTCAAAGGCAATTTGAGCAGTGTGCTTCTACCCAAGATATAGAGGGTATGGCCGGTAGGAACAAGAGGAATGGGTAGTGGGTGGGGTGGGTCGGATTATCCCAATGAAGTAGGATAGGGAAAAAGAGGAAAGGGGACACTCATGGTAGAAATCATTTAGATTGACTTTTTTCACACCCTAGAAACTCTTCTTTTTATATATTTTCATAACCTGAACCATTGAACTTACACAGTTACATTTTCTTCATAGAATAATGGCATTTAAAAATGTTTCACATAGATAGGGGGATGCCTGCTCGGCCTTCCAACGGCCTGAAGTTATCTAATCATCCTGTTCCCATCACAAACAATTGTTCCCAAACAAGCTTTGTTCTGCTCACGGGTCTCTATCTGCTCTCCCTGTTGAGTCCTGATTCTCTCCTTATGGCCAACGTGGAAAGGTCTCTTCATGCCTAGTACCATTAAACTATGTTATGCTCATGGGGAGATATTAAACCTATTATTTATTCTCTATTCACGTTGTGAATTAGTTTCCTCTTTTCTGCTCATGAGAAGTAGTATCTCTGCTCATGGGGAGCTATCTGTGATGCTCATCTGTGTTATGCTCATGAGGAAATATTCTTTTTTACCAATGGGGATCTACACTCTCGAATCACCCATTCCCCAAACTCAACCATTCCAAGTTTTTGCCAGACGATGAGAGAAGGACCCGTTCCATAATCATACCTCATTTACCATACCTGAAAGAGAAGGAGGGCCCCCATCATGGGATACTCGAGTAACCATAAACACATAACCGATCACCTCATGAAACAAATAACCAATCATCACTAAGTGCCATCAATCAGAGAGACACATATTGGCAAGGCACATCTTGAAGGCTGAAGACACCACATTGGTAGAGGGTAAGGAAAGGACACATGACAGAAGAAGGAAAAGACACGGTACTTGGTAAGGGGAAGACATAGGTCGAGAAGCCAACATATTGGTAAGGAGGAGCACATTCTACACATCTAGTCAGGCAGGCTACATATATCAATTAGGAGCACACTTGGAGAAAGAGTCTTGAACAAGGCAGAAGGAGGTGCATCACGTTCGGGTGAATAGCAGTCTTATAGACTAAATAGCTTAGCTAGGTTCGCTTACGCTTAGTCTGCTATATGCAACCTTAGAAAAAGAAGCATGTCATAATGGCTAGATTTACCTTCTACATCTTAACTCGGTGTAACTATAACTACTCAAATGATGCTATCTATCCACCTTCAAATTGGAGAAATTACCTTAAATCCTACTTACTAAGACCTCAGACTGGCTGGTCATAAAGCGAACTTGGTCTAGTTTTTAGAAGGTCTTTATTTCTTATCCGTTGAGGGCAAGGGTGAATGCTTGTTTGACCGAAGGGAGGGCAAGGAGGTGCGCCAATCAAAGAAAATCCTTTAGGTGCAGAAATCCCAAATCATGATATGCCCACCCATTCAAACCCTATCTATCAGTCAGGGTTTAGTCTGACTCATTCATGAAATATGCCTACTGTAGTATATAGTAGCTATGAGTATCATATATGTTAAGCCATATGTATCTTCTAGAATAATAATACTCGGTGGTTTAGAAATTGCACCGGCTATAGTAAGTAGACACCATACTGAGATATTTCTTTCATATCTATTAAGCTTTTTCATAGCGACCATTAAAACCACTCCAAGCAACTCTACAGAGTTTGTTTTGAAGGCTAAAAGATTTGTAGATTTTGCTAATCACCCCAAGTTCGACCTTCCAAGGTTTTCTTTTGGCCCCTAACCAATTGGTTTTGGTAGATAGCAATTGGTCTTAACATAAGATAACTAATATTACTAATATAGAAATATATAATATATATATAAATAAATATATAATATAATTAATAGATGAAATAGCTTACTAAGATATAATTGAAGCATGTTGGCCACTATTTATAGTTTAGCAGTGAGATGGATCAGATCTATTAGCTGTTCACTGCTTCAATCATTCTGGCTTGCTCAAATCCCACCGAGTCTAGGAAATAGCTTGATCCATCGATCACTCAACCCCTAAATTTGCCTTTATAGTTTACACTCTCTTACAAAAAGGTCAAGTAAAGCTGGATGAGACTCCTACTGCACTTACCCCAATAACTGCAACCTGATGGCTTAGAGATTCCATGTTTTCGAACTAACTTCAAGCCTAAGGGACAAATAAGTAGTGGAACAAGATCACTAATTTGAATAGGTGCACTCGTCAAAATAAATGAGTGTGTTCCTATTTCACTCTGAACCTGGTATCTATCAATTGGGATGTGCTTTAAGTCGAGTCATGGAGGAAACAACAGTTCTATCTGATCGATCAATCAAAGAAGCATGCACCTGTTAGTTAAGAGTTTGAGTAAGCCATCATTATAGCAGACCAAGTCATTGCACCATGTAGAGGAAAGCACAACTGTTTTCACATAGTGGGTGAAAAAGCAAAAAAAGCAGAAAAGAAATGTTTGATTTCCCTTTTCATGTTTACTGGGAAGGAATGTCCCAAAAAAATAGATATGAATATATTTTAGCTCTTCTCCAGAGACCTACAGATTATCCATGTAGATGGGAACTTAATCTTGCAAAGAATGAGAAGGACCTGCTTCCTAAAAATCCCTTTGTGATGATGCTACAGTGAACTGTTAAACATTTGCTTCACTATCTCCTTCTCTCACTTCCTCTTCCACTTCAACACTTACAACTCCTTCAGGTTCATAAGCATCATCATCTTTTTATGTTGTCTCTTCTTCCTTCTCACCAGAAGATTGAGCTTATTATTCATAATCTTCATTCTCATTGTCCCCATCATCTAAGGATTGAACATATTCATCTCTTTATGATGGGATACCTTGCTTCCTTCTCCCAAAATGCTCTTCATCCCTATAGCCCATTTCTCTTCATAACTATCCTATTCATGATGGATATTTTTATGACAATGAGCTTCCGCCTCTACAGTTTGTGAAGCTTGTCATAGTTTCTTCTTGCATCAAGTTGTTTTAATATGTACTTTGTAAGCTCCTCTTCACAAGATTTAGCTTTTTCTTTCTCTTTACAAAATTAAATTCCAATCATCATTGGAAATGAAATGGGGGACTTTCTATGTTTCCCCTCACCATACTCCTTGTGCATAAGCAAGGATTTCCTGGAAAATTCCAATAGCGGGATCTTATCATTGACACACCGGGGAAGGGGTTCCAAGGTGCACCCATAAACTCTGATCTAGGTGTACTCCTCATCTTTGATGTACCAATCAGCCATATACTCTATTGCATTCTATCCGGCTGGTGTGTGTAGTAGGCTCCCCCATTCATATAGCAGATGACCTTGTAGATAAAGCCATCAAAGATCATTTTGTAGTTTTTATTTAGCTCATGCCTACAAAACATGGGATACTTGTCATAAATAGGAATTTGTGCATTTAGAAATCTCTTGATTCCATATGCAAAAGGCCTATCCTTGTATGCAAGCAAATAGTATAAAAGATAGGATGTAAAGTAGAACTCTTTTGTTTGTTCCATGTGCTGGAGCTGCTCATGTATGGCATCACAGATCAGACGAGACCGAACATGATCGTAGATTGAGACTTTGGACTAAATAGTAGAAGTAGTGCTTTCTGGAGACTTTAGCATCTGGGTCTCCAATTACCATGGAAAGACACATAATAGCCTGGGCATACTTAGCCATGAATTGTGCTTTTCTGACTTGTAGATGATTGTGAAAACTGTTCTCTTTGTCAATTAGCCAATGATTCAACCAGTTGTGAGGCCTGGAATATTCATTTCTTCAAGGGCCTTTTCCTTGGGTTTGGTAGTATCAGAGGGGTCGAGCGCATTCATTTTCTATTCTAAAAAAGTGGCTTATTCCGTGACATCTCTAAACCGTGTCTCCCAAAAACCACACTTCTTTCTAACAATTTTTCAGTTCATGAAATAGGACCAGCTCTAAAGAAAGGTGTCCCCATCCTATCCTACTATCTATAAAGGTAAGGTCCCCCTATCAGGTCATAAACTAATATAAAGGGAAGGTGTGGTTAGATACGAAGGTCTATCAGAAGGTGGGAAGGTGTAGTCCCTATGGGTAGGATAGAGACTCATAGGTGAGGTTAGGTTCTCTCTCTCTTCACTGAAGAAGTAAGGTTGGGTTGAAGGAATTGGTCCCTACTACCACCACCAGCATAAGGTCAATAGGTTAGGTCCAATAGGTAAGGTACCTAGTGGTAAGGTTATCTGGTAGATCACTCAAAAAACAAAAACCACCGCAACATATAATAATAGGAATCTCATTTCTAGCTAAGAAAATAGTGAATTGAACTTACCATACAACTCTTCCTTGAACATAGTGAGAGAAACTCAGATCATATTCATTTCATGCACTAAGATATGATTTCATTATTCGATCATGTAATTACATATATAATTCGTTCATGCATAATGACATATATAATATATGCATTGTCGAATGAAATAATGAGAAATACATAATTCATTCATGCATAATGAGATATATAATGAATGTCACTATCTCTATCCTCGAAGTCACCTCTAAGTCATGAAATATCAGGTTGGAAAAACCACAATGACATATCTAATTCATGATTGGATGTTACACAAAAATATCGTCACCTTGATTATTTGCAGTCGGTGTAGGCCTATCATCACCTATACCAGCTTCCTAAG
>APFE030270508.1:3127-13409 GCA_000404065.3 Pinus taeda
GGTTTGAATACCGCCCATTTCAGACCCCCTCCCCCCTCGATGGTAAAGTTCGGATGGTGAAGGGGCCGAAACATATTGTAGGCTGTCAGATGTTAAGAGGGGGGCACGGATGAGGGGGAAAGTGGTGGGATATTATGGTGATGTGATGGAGAGTATGGTGGGGTAGGACAATGTATTTAATGTATAGCAGAGGAATGATTTTGATCATATGGTGGGGTAGGGGAGTAGATGAAATAGATAGTGGAGGGATGATTTTGGGTTGGCGAAACTTAGGAATATGGATTGATATATCAAATATGACCTGATATACCGAACTTTAGAGTCAAACTTTAATTCCTTTGCTTTTTCTTCTGCACATGAAAATAATATTTAACATTTAACTCAGGATAAAATCTTCATGTTTTTCCTCTAATCACCATAGTGATTCTACCTACCCTTTCTCATTTCAATTCCTTTTCTAAGCTAACATTTTCTCTTCTTGCTTTGCAGGGTGCATTTAAACTAGCAGACCCAAATCACTTTTTTCATGCAAATCTACCTTATCATATCACTTATTTCACCATTGATTCAGAGTAAACTGGGGAATCAATTTTATTTCTACCTAGTTACTGATTCACCAAGATTAACCTGTTTGGTAAATCTTCATTCACTAACCTATTGAACATAAATTTAAATGTGTTGAATCATGATTAAAATGTATGATTTGAATAAAAGTCTAGTCATTGCGGCATTGAAAAACAATTTGCACACAACCTTATTTGAAAATAGACTAAAAGAACTAACTTATAAATAGTGGCATTTTGACTTGCTACACTTTCCCTATTATTTTCTATTTTGTCTTTTGTGGGGTTCTTATTTCCTTTTTCTTTTATTTAATTTTTTAACATATCCTCTTTTCATTTTTTTTTTTTTCTTATATTTTTGGAAATCATTTGAATATTGGAATTATGTACAATATGAAATCACAAATACAAAATACTCAATCACCTTGATATCCTATAATTTATAGGACCCTAACAACCTCTTCATTTACAAATAATGCAATCATGGCATAGGACTTGATGTTATTATTTTCCCAAATCGTGATCTCTTTATCCAAGGTGGGCTTTGCAAGTTCATTATCTCCTTTTGCTACACAAACTACTTTCCACAAATCATTGAAAATCATAGTGTCTTTTATCTACTGTGACCATTTAGGATAGTTCTCTTTTCTAGAGAGAACTACTCCAACAATAGATATCATTGAATGCATTTAAAAATGTATAATGGAAAAAAAAATGTACTTATGGTGGCAAAAGAATGCATTTTTGGATGCAAAAAAATGCACTTATGGTGTAAAAAATTGCACTTTGATATATGTGACAAAGGTATTACTTGGGGGACTTTTTATAAGGTGCAAGGTTGTATGTGGGGGAGGTGTTATATGTCAGGGGAGGGTGGAGGTATCAATATAACCATGGGTATCAATATAACGGGAGGAAGAGTTATATGGTAGAGGTATCGATATAATTGGGGGTATCAATATAACTGGGAGGAAGACTTACATGGAAGAGTTATCGATATAACTGGGGGTAAGGGTGTTGTGTAGCACAATAAGCGGTGGGAGTTGTCGAAGATGACAGTAGGAAGTAGAAATGTGCAGGTGAGGTTGGTGAGGCCAGTGGAGCCGAGGATCAAGGGACTAGGTCGAGAGGTCAAGGCCCTGAGCAACTGTGGAGGGGAGTCACTTGTGTTGACTAAATGGAGGTATTGCTATGGGAGGTCAATCGACTGTGGTATGGCTTACTGTAGTGACTCAAATAGAGCTTAACAGTGAAGGGCCGATGTGTATTAACCGTGAGGGGATTGTTGGAACAATGAGGAGCATAACATTACGTTGTGAGAGGGAGGGTGTCAAGGGAGGTGTGGGAGTGAGGTGAGGAGTCACATGTGTGGAGAGGTATCAAAGCCGAGTGTGGTATGCTAAGGGACTAGAGGGAAGTCCATCGATCCATCTTCCCTGCTCATGATTCAGCCTTGATTAACCACCAGTTAGAATTTCTCAACTCATTTAAGTGATCTTCCTTATCGCATAGTCACATGAATAGTCATCTCACTGCTCCTCTCCTTCTTGTCTTAGGTATGTTCACCGAACTCCCACTTCCTTTTCACTTGATGAGGTTGGACCCCAGGTGCGCAACTAGAGTTTGACATCGGATTGCGAGGGCCGAGGGAGTGGTATTGCAATAGTAACCAGAGGTATTAACGGTGGGGAGAATTAATGTATGGACTAGAGCGGTGGTATGGGAAAGTGGCCCAAATGTAGGAGTTTGAGCGCGGTATGGTATATATATTACAACGTATGATATACATATATATTACCACACAACACCAACCATGCAATACCTTCATGATGGGAGCACATAGAAGGGTGAATTGGAAATACCAGTCACGCAATACTAATCACAATGGAGGGGACTAGAGCCAACAATGGTATGGGAGTGTATTATGGCAGAGTTGTATGGTGGAAGCCACAAGCGGTGGTGTTAAAGGTCGACTATGTAATACCACTGGACAGGCGAGACTAGAGTTGAGGAGTGTAACAAAGAGTTGAGCCAACAGTGCAGGGTGACTATGCATGGGCTGACTGTGTAGTGAGATTGGTAATCTATGGATATTATTAACTTGTAAATAGGTATTTTTACAATACCATGGCTTATCAATATCACAGGCCAAAAACCATAACTTATTTCACAATAAAAATATTTTATTTTAATTCAATTTATAACATTTTTTAATTTAAGTTAATAGGAGATAGAGGTGGGGAGAAAGACGGAGTGACAAGGGAGAGATGGAGAGAGATAGGGAGATAGAGGTGAGGAGAGAGAGGGAGTGACAAGGGAGAGATGGAGAGAGAGAGAGGGAGAGACAAGGGAGTAGGGAAGAGAGACAAGAGGTGGGGAGAAAGGTATGGAGAGAAGGGCAAGAGAGAAAGAGGAGACACAAAGATGGAGGGGAGAGAGAGAGAGTGATGAGGGGGTGAGAGATAGAGGGAGGTGGGAGAGAAAGGGAGAGAGAGGACTCAAGAGAGAGATGGAGTTGGAGGGGGACAGAAAGGGAAGGAAGAAGAAAAACATAGTGGGGGGAAGGTAGAGAGAGAGAGAGGAAGTGACAAGGGAGTGATGGAGAGAGAGTGAAGGAGAGAGGAGAGTAGGAGGGAAGAGAGAGAGGCAGAGAGGAAGAGGGAGGGAGAGAGAGATATAGATATGGAGATAGTGTGTATGTTTGGGGGTTGAGATAGAGAGAGGGAACAAGAAAGAGACACATAGATGAAAATATATATACTATAGAGTATTATATAACCAGCGTAAATCTGTCTTAACTTGAATCTATCAAGTGCCAAGAGGGATCAAATATCTCGAGGCACAAACCTTTTCTCAAGTTTTGCACTCAAAAAAGAGGCTTGCACCTTAAGAAATTGGATCCCTCTCGGCATTTCATAGATCTGAGTTAAAATGGATCTAGGCTGGTATTTAATATAGTTAAAGCTTAAGATAATTTTTTTGTCGACGCATTTCGAACCAAAATAATAATAATAATAGTATTAATGAGATTAGTGACTCTTTTTCAATTCTGATAATTGTAATAATATTAATATTGGTAATAAGGCCTAGGTTTGGATAATAATGTTTGTTCCAATTTTCTTTCCTATTCTACTAATAGGGTTGTCAATCTCTCTGGCTTTTCTTTTGATCACCCTGTCTTTAGTATTTTGGAGAAAAGTTTAAATTTTTCTCTTGCTCCTAGAAAGGTCTAGGTCGACAATATCATCTGTGACATTGAATATGGTATTAGAGACTTACCGAACATCACTAAAGATATAATTCGTCAAGACTGTGTGTTTTCCTTAGAAAGGAAAAGCCCCCCAAGAAAAACATCAACAAACCTAAGTTTGACACTCTCAAATCATTAAAAAATAATAAGAATATTGTTGTTCTCAAAGCCGACAAAGGTGGTGTCGTGGTTATTCTTGATAAATATGATTACCTTCAGAAGATGTTGGACCACCTCCATAATAGCGGGAGCTATAGGAAAATCAACAAGGATCCCCTTAAGAAGATTTCCAAAAGTGTGGCTCTTGCTATAAAGGCTAGTAGCTCGATCAACTCGTTTAGTCATAAGATTATAGAAAGTTTCCCTCTTACCCTAAGAATATATGGCCTGCCAAAAATTCATAAGGAAGGGGCTCCTCTGAGACCCATTGTCAAAACGATAGGAGGGCCAGCTTATCTTCTTGTTAAATATTTAGGCCCAGAAGCTTAAGCTCCTTGTTGGTCATACATAATCCTTCGTCAAGGACTTTGCATCGGATGTGCTCTAGCTCCGAAATTTTGTGGAGGGGATAGAATACATAAGATCTCTATTCCCAGAAATCGTTTGGTGAAATTCCACCCGGTTTGTGTTTTATTAAAATAATTAATATTTTTAATGGGGTTCCTAAGTCTAAACTTAGGAAAATAAAAATATTAATGAGTATTCATAAAAGTATGGGTGAGAAGCTTCTAAGAGACAAGGATCAAGTCTATTTTAATCTTATTCATTGATTAGGAAATCGTTGATTCATCAACATGAAAAGCATAAGAGGAGGCTTGAGGGTCAGTTGGAGATACACCAAGTTGATCAAATAAGTTCTATTTTTCTGGGGCGTGGTTTGTTGAGAAAATCGAATCAGTGATCTGAGTTGCAGTGAGAAGGGAAGAAGAAGATATTTGGATCAGGAAGGAGTTCTGAGCCAAAGATTACAGAGAACTACACAGTCAAGGAGGGGTTCATGCAGGCCAGGAGGGTCTCTTGCAGTGGTAGTGTAGAGTGTTCGCAAGAAGTCCGAGATTTTGCTGGAGAAGCAAGGTTTTGAGCCAAGAGGGCTGAACAATAGTCTTCCTCCAACAAATTGATCTAGCAAAAGGGGTGATGCAGTATTCGGAAGGCAAGACGCTCGCCCATGCAGTGATTTTGTAGGGAATTTGTAGTATCTGTCAGGAGGATCTTGATCGCTCATTAGATCAGTTGTGACTTGAGGAACGAGGTAAAAGCCTCATATGTATTTCTTGTTGCCCTGATTTCTCTAAAAGGTTAGCCAGTGTAAGAGGTAACCTATTGTACTTAGATTCTGTTTGCATAATAATACAAACCCTCTATCTACTGAACCGGTTTTCCCCAAGTTGGGTTTTTTCGGGGATGTGTTGTCCAAAAATAACAGTGTCCCTTGTGTGTTTGTCTCATCTATTGTTTTAATTTATGATCTATATGTCAATGTAGTTTACAATAGTGTTTACATCACTATTTATCTAATTAAATAATTTGTTGAATGAAATAAAAAGTAGGAGATGTTAAACCAGTAACTGCAGTAGGATTTCTGTTTGTAAAGATTAGGAATTTTTCATATAGTATTATAGGGTTGCAGATCATAGGACACTGAAGCCATCAACCAGGAGTTCCAACAAAATCCACTGTAGAGAGGCAGCTGTCTCGAGTGACAACATTGTTTCAGAGCTAGAGAAGCAACTAATGAGTGACGTGGTTCCATAGGAGTGACACAGAAGCTCACACAGTGCCTGTGTTAGCTTTCTAATCCAGGAGGAGGAGAGGCAGTAGCCGAGAGGAGCCAATGCAGTGACTGGGTCAGCTCTCTGGGCCAATGCAGAGACTGAGGGGCTCAGATCAATTAGTTTTCAAGGCAGTAGAAGCAGTGGTGATTCGATCTATGGTGTTGGTGGGACGTTGTTACTGTTGTTGCATAATAGTCTCTATGGAGATGAAACCAAGGTAGAGGGAGTCACACCTTAATATATTTCTTGCCAAAGAAATCTAGGTCTGGGTCGTTGAGCAACAACAAAGGAGGATTGAAGAAGGGATGATTCAACATTATTGGGTGGTAGGATTTCCTTGAAGGAAATAAGGACTCATAGGGAGTTTAGAAGGAACTTGTTCCTTAGAGGATTTCTAGCGCCAAATAAATCCAGATTCGAGTCCTGTTGGGGAAGCAAAAAGAAAGGGAGAAGAGAACCTATTCTATACTTGTTTGAGCAGAGATGGAAGTTAACAGACTAAGGGATCAGGACAGATTAGATGGAACGTCCAACTTTGTCATCTAGAAGGCCAAGATCCTGGTAGTCTTGGACAAAAATTCCATCAAGGATTATGCATTGAAATTAGTTGTTGTTTCGGACGATGTTGATCCTCTCAAGAAATATGATGAGGCTAAAGCAAAGGCAAAATGCATGATCTTGGATGGGGTCAAGGATCATGTGGTCCCACATATTATTAAAAAGGAAACAAAAAGGGAGATGTGGGAGGCCTTGACCATTTTGTATGAGGGAACTTCCATTCAATGAAAGATGTTTCTTGAGAACCGGCTGAGACAATATCAGATACAGAAGGGAGAAAAAATCGATCTCTTCCTTCTTAGGTTGCAAGGGATTCGAGACCAGTTGACTTCCATGGGGTCTACACCAAATCCTAAGTTCAAGGGCAAGACTTCCCTGAATGCAGTCACTAAAGACTAGGAAACCTTTCTCTAGAGCATCATGGGTAGGGCTTCTCTCCCTAGTTTGGAGGAGGTGTGGACAGCTCTTCGACAAAAAGATATTAGGCGGTTAACAAAGGTAGGAAGTAGCGGAAAAGGAGTCAGAGTCAAGAAGGAGGAAGAGGAGGATTAGCTGATAACAAGGGAAACAAAAGAGGAAAAATAAAGACATAACCAAAGTCAGATGCTTCACATGTGGGGAACTGGGACATTTCGCCACTTAGTGTCCTCAGAAGAAGGGAAGGGAAGAGAAGTCTGACTCAAAGGTTGCTCCAGTGAAATATGACAATGAGGATGATAACAAGGATTGTGCCATGAGTTCTCATGCACCTCTGGAGAAGACGTGGGGCGATATTGAGTTGTAGCCGGGAGGACTACACGAGGGCAAGATCCTTGAGGTGCCCAAAATCTTGGAGCACATAAGGCTACGGGAGCCATTAATGACAGTAAAAGTATGATGGGAGTTAGTTGGTGCGAGGGATGATGGACCAACAGTGGCAAAGCTAGAGTGCCAAATTCTAAAGCAACACAGTAGAGTGTTGAGCAATGCAGGAGGCACAAAGAAGATACAACAACAACATAATAGTATCATCGGGTCAGCACAGATTGGCAACAGAGATAGCTTTAGCATCACAGGGTATCTAGACTGACCATCATGTCAGCTTTTGGGTGACTTTTTCAGTTTCTTACTTCTTAGCATCTGAGTTGCAGTGCAACAGTTAGCAGTGGCAATGCTATGGACAACATGATGCAACATATTGAGAGGGAGTTGTAGTATAGATGTAGCACTGACAGTGGTAGTGTCATGGGAATCAGTACATGATGGAACAGTGAAGTGGATGAAAGGAAGAAGGCCAAACATTAGCAGCACAAAGGACCGATGCCATGGATCAGTGTGATGCTTCTATTGGGAAGTATTGCTAGAGCACATTCCTTGCTAAGAGGGAGTGTTGATTTTGGATAGCATCGGATTTGCTCTAGCTCTGAAATTTTGTGGAGGGGCTAGAATACATAATATATCCAAGACCCAAAAATCATTTGGTGAAATTCCACCCAGTTTGTGTTTTATTAAAATAATTAATATTTTTAATGGGGTTCCTAAGTCTAAACTTAGGAAAATAAAAATATTAATGGGTATTAATAAAAATGTGGGTGAGAAGCTTCTAAGAGATGAGGATCAAGTCTGTTTTAATCTTAGCTATTGATTAGGGACTTAATCTCATTCATTGATTCATCAACAGGAAAATTATAATAGGAGGCTTGAGGGTCAGTTGGAGATACACCAAGTTGATCAAATCAATTTGATTTTTTTGGGGTGTGGTTTGCTAAGAAAATTGAACCAGTGATCTGAGTTGCAGTGAGAGGGGAAGAAGCAGAGATTTGAATTGGAAAGGAGTTCCGAGCCAAAGAGTACGTGATAGAGAGGTAGCAGTAGCATTAGAGAGGTAGCACAGAGGCCTACACAGCCCAGGAGGGGCTCACGTAGGCTAGGAGGGTATCTTGTAGTGGTAGTACAGAGTATTCATTAGAAGTCCGAGATTTTGCTAGAGAAGCAAGGTTCTGAGACGAGAGGGCTGAACAACAATTTTCCTCCAGCAAATCGATCCAACATAAGGGGTGATGCAATCTTCTGAAGGCAAGATGCTGGCCCATGCAGTGATTGCGTAGGGACTTCACACTATCTGCCGGGAGGATCTTGATCGCTCATTGGATCAGTTGTGACTTGAGGAACAAGGTAAAACCCTCTTAAGTATTTCTTGTTGTCATGATTTCTCTGAAAGGTTAGCCAGTGTGAGAGGCGACTACTTGTACTTAGGTTTTTCTTGCTTAATAATACAAACCCTTTATCTCTTGCACTGGTTTTCCCAAGTTGGGTTTTTCCAGGGACGTGTTGTCTAAAACTAATGGTGTCCCTTGTGTGTTTGTCTCACCTATTGTTTTAGTGTAGTCTGTAGTAGTGTCTACATCACTGTTTATCTAATTAAATAACTTATTTAATGAAATAACAAGTAGGAGATGTTAAACCAGTAACTGCAGTGGGATTTCTATTTGTAAAGATTTAGAAATTTTCATAGTTTAGTTGTAAGCTTATATAAAGTTGCCCTCTTACCCCAAGAATCTATGGCCTGCTAGAAATTCATAGGGAAGGGGCTCCTCTTAGACCCATTTTCAACACGATTGGAGGGCCAATTTATCTTCTTGCTAAATATTTAGCCCAAAAGCTTAAGCCCCTTGTTGGTAATACATAATCCTTCGTTAGGACTTTGCATCGTTTGTCAATGAGTTAAAGAGTTTCAAGCTTATTCCAGATGACAAGATTGTGAGCTTCTATGTGGTCTCCCTCTACACTAATATCCCTATCAACAAGCCCATGAAGTCTCCAAGCACATTACAGATCCTGATATGGCTAATTTAGTTGGTATTTATCTTACTTCTACTTTATTTTCATTCGATGGGGAATTCTATGAGCAAACTTGTGGTTTCGCCATGGGTTCCCCCCTCTCCCCTATGGTAGCTAATCTATTCATGGAGGATTCTGAATCAAAGGCCTTAGCTTCTTCTCATCTTCTACCTAAGATGTGCAAGAGGTTTGTGGATGACACTTGTGTCATCTGGTCCCATGGTAAGGAAGAGTTGGAACTGTTTTTGCTCCATCTTAACAATCAATCTAGTTCCATAATGTTCACCATGGAATTTGAAAGTAATGGTAGTGTACCTTCCTTGACGTCCTCCTCTCAAGGAATGATCATGGCTCTTTTTCTCATCAGGTATTTTGAAAGAAAGTTCATACAAAACAATATATTAATGCTAATTTTCATCACTTCCCAGCTTAAAAGCTTGGTGTTCTCAACACCTTAGCGACTAGAGCTTTAAGAATTTCTGATGAGAACCATCTCAATGAAGAGAAAGCACATCTCCTAAATGTTTTCTTTAATAATGTGTATAGTAGACACCATTATACTAAGGCTTTCCACAGAGCTGAAAAGGTCCTAGTACTAAGAAAGATACCAAGGATCGATTTTCTAGTGTTCATCTTCCTTTTATCCAAGGGACCACTGACAAGATTGTGAGGATCCTAAGGAAGTATAAGGTGGCTTCAACCATTAGGCATTTAAATACCATGTGGAGCTCCCTTATATCTGTAAAAGACCCAGTGGACTCTAAGAATATGAAGGGTGTTTATGTTATCCCATGCTCTTGTGGGACTCCCTACATTGGTGAGACTGGTCACTCAATTAATCAAAGGATTCGTGAGCATGTCGCTGACATCAAGCATGGCAAGACCCACTCCTCTGCTTTGGCAGAGCATGTAGATAAATCTAAGCATCACATCTGCATAGAGGAGGCCCAAGTCATTGCTAGGATTAGTCAATTCCATCATCGTAAATTGAGGGAGGCCCTAGAAATCGAAAAAAGACCCAATAATTTGAATAGAGACAATGGTTGAATTATTAGTAGAAGTTGGGTCCCTGTCTTGTCCTTGTTTTTTAGGTTTCTTTTTGGGATTTATTATTTTTGTTTATTTATCTATGTAGGTATTGGTGTCCTTTTTATAGTATTTTTTGTTGGTTTATTCTTCTTTAGAGTTTATATTCTTGATCCTTTGTGTTTTCTTAAGTATTTTATCATCCTATTCGTTCTTAACTCCTTTTAGTATTTTTGTTATTTGTTTAATGGGCCTCAGCCTCGTATTTTATTGTTGTCTATGTTATATAT
>APFE030270511.1:0-83670 GCA_000404065.3 Pinus taeda
AGGGTTTGCAAATCTAAGTGCACCCTCCTTGGAGTAACAAAAAATGCTAGGCAATAGAGTGGGTAGGCAGAGGGGGTTGCAGAAAGCATGGTTCATGGCATTTCACTGGCCTAAAGCAAAGGTAAAAACATGGTGCCAGTACAAATTGCCTATTTACGGCAGTCTTACAAAAACTTAATGAAGCATGTCTAACTTCCAGATCACCCCCTATCACATTTATGACTAACATCCCTATGCCACCCATGTTCATAAAAGAATTCAAAGTCTTTTGTTGGTTCTGGTTGCTTTAAGAGCCACATTTCTTGTGCAAAAATTCTTTTCATTTTGATCTACTTCCTAAAAACTAAGTTGATCTCATATAAACAAACTTAGTATTTTACCCCCCCTCATCCACCTTTTTCACTCATATTAACTACTAACCTATCACTATTTAGCTCCTTATACCCCCTATTCCCCCTATTACTATGTAAACTTGGCAAAAAACCCAAAAAAAAATACCTATATATCCCCTTCCCTGAGCATTATAGCTCTATATATCGTTTTTGAAAGTCTCAAGCGCTAAAACATTTGAGCGCGACCCAAAGAGTGCCAAAAATTAATCCTAGGATTAATCCAGGATTTGCTCGGATTAAATAGCCAAAACCCACTTTGTAACTAAACCTTTGTAAAATCCCATTTTAACCCATAACTCTGCAAAACACCAAAAACCCACTTTTTCTAATGTTTCCGTCGGGCTCGCATTTTTGAAAATAATAATATTTTATGTTGCCCCGCCTCCCATATCGTACGTGCAGCTCATCAACCCATCAACCGTCGGATCTAGGCTTTCCCATCTGATGGCCCACATGCCTATCGGACGGGCCCCGCTCGCTGAAAGTTACCACTCGAGAAACTGTCAGAGGGTGACGTCAGGCCTCTGCCACGCGTCACCCCCAAGTTTTCTCGGGTTGCCCTCTGACAATACCGCGACCGTATGGAGGGCGGTTCGAGAAAACCCACTTACCGCTCTATTATACTGCCTACCCACGCCAGCGCTACGCTCGCCCACGTCACTTCCACTCGGCGCCCTGTCGGCACCCCCCCCGCCAACGCTCCGACTTGTCCACCACCTGTGCAATCCCCGAGGACCGCTCATAGACTGGCACGTCACTCGATGACGTCATGCTGACATCACCCGACCCTGACCCCACCTGATGATGTCATGCTGACATCATCCAAAAAGCACGCCAATACCCAAAAAGTCCATATTTTAGCCAATTTTCGCGTTTTTTCTCACTTTTTCTAAAAGAACTATTGCTCACCTCTACATGTAAATTACGACCACCTATCGCCAACCTGCAAAAATCAACCTGAAGGACGCTGTCGCCTCCCACCCGCCTGCATTTGCGACCATTGCCGGAAATTCACCAGGTATTTACCCAAAGAATCCCCTCAGAGCTTAGTTTTGTCCATAATTCTCTAGAATTGAAATAACAAGAGTAAAGCAACCTATTTACCAGCAAATTCCTGGTAAACCAGCATTCCTTTACAGGTGTAGAGCCAAAATTCACCTGCTGAACCCATATACAGTCACCTTTTCCAAAATTCCCACTATGTCCGCGCATTCATGGAATGAAAACCTGAAAGGCATAATTCATCAGGAAAACAGTGTTGCCAGTCCCTGCAGTTCCTCAATTAACTCTCTTTGAGCATTCTACACCATTGTCACCACAGTTTCTTCATTTACCTTTACAGTTGGCTTTACTTCTGCAAAATTAGCCCTCTGTGTTCTCCTGCCCACTGAAACCAGTTCCAATACAAACTCACAAATACTACCCAGCCATGGAAACACCAGCAGCCCTGAATGTTCCGCCTCTGAATGCCCCACACAGAGAGCTAGAGTGGAAGGCCCTGGGTGATAGAGATTACCAAATGCTAGACTGCACTTCCATGACCTCCAAATTCAATATTCGCCTGCTGAATGAGTTAAAAGCCCAATATCTCAGTGGAGCTGATACCTTAGGAATTTGGGACTCCAACCTACCAATTTACAACCTTCCTCAAGTCAATGTCCTCCCAGACTTGATAAATCAATGCCGGCCTAGCTGTGACCCCTGTCAGAGAGTCATTCTCAGCCCTTCAGGCTCAGTATTGTTCCATATCACCCCTGAGGCCATCAATGAAATGCTGCACTTTCACACTACAAATCCCCTAACTCCTCTCTCCATCCATGACTTGATAACGAAAGGGGGCAAGCTGTCCAGTGCTCATATTGCCAAGATTAACCAGTTGTTTATCCAGCCACAATTTGAAGCTATGAGCACCACCCTTCCTATAGCTTATCAATATCTTAATGAACTAGGAAAAATGCTGGTAGATTTGATCAGTTACATCCTGGGTTATGGGACATATGAGGATGTTGATGAAACCATTATGGCCATGCTGTCCATTTTCTCCCCTGGAATGCCTCCTACTGTGCATTATGATTTTGCCACTTTCATTTCCAATAAGATTCATGAGCAATTGATGAATCTAGAAAGGGAAAAGGTGTTTAAATACACTAGGTATATATATCATTTATTCTTGTTTTATCAGCCTAATGCCTTCCCTGTCCCTCTCAAGAAGCTAAATGCCCAGGGGAGCCCAAGGTCTGTAGTGTTTTGGTCTTCAGTCTGTCATCCTTTAGCTTATTCACCTTACACCTACTGTGAATTCATTGACCTTTTCATCCATCCAGCTATGACCTTATTACTGGGTGTCCCTCCCAGATTGATAGAGGAAATGCAAAGAATTCTTCACCTCTCAAAGGCCTACAGCATTGGTGATTGGTACTTTTACCAACACCACACAGTAATCAGAATATATGGCTGTGAGTTGAGTCGTTATAGGCTGCCAAGATATGTTCCTATGAGACTCTTTGCCCTAGAGTACTTTAGGCAGTTTGGAAATGCAGTCTTTGTCCATTTCCAAAGTAAAAACAAGAAGGTGCAACTAAAGGTGAGAAATCAGCTAGGCCCTTTTCTGTACAATAAAAGGGAGGAAGGATGGAAGGAAGCTGACCTGATCCTAGAGACCCTCAGACTAAAAACCAGCTTCAAATGGGTGCCTTATGACCCTAATCACTTCATTTCCCTCAGGAGGATAAAATACAAATTGGGTGGCTACGGTCACGTGAAACTGCCTCATATTGAGCAGTATGCCAATGCTTTAAGCTGGAAAGAGGGCACCCTAGAAGAGCCAATTGGTAGAGAGCAAATGCTACAAAGAGAAGCGAAGAATCTTGAAAAAGAAGCTGACTTGGAAACTTGTGGACAAGTTTCTTCCTCCTGTCAAAGGCAAATTGGAGCAGCTGCCTCATCTTCCACAGCCCAGCAGCAAGCAGCCAGAATTGCCCAACAGGAATCAAACAAAGATAAATGCAAGCAGGTGGAGCAGGAATAGCCACCTCCTAGGACAGAGCAGCAGACAGAGCAACAAATAGAGCAACAAACAAAACAACAAGTAGAAAAGGAGGTAGAACAACAAGAAAAACATCAAGAAGAGGGGCAGCCTATGTAGCAAGAACAAATGGCTGAAGCTCCAACACCTACTGAGAAACAGGCTCAAGAAAATATGCCTTCTGGGCAAGAAAAGACAGTGGAGGCCTCAATGCTGCAAACTCCACAAAAAGAGGAAAAGGGAAAGAAGAGAGATAGAGAGCAGGAGACTCCCCTCACCACGTCCACAAATCAAGGGGGGAAAAGGCAGAGATTGAATCCCCTCTCTGAGGAAGAAATGCCTATGGGGCAATCACTGGGCATGGGCCCACCAAGCATGGAGGCATCTGCCAGTTCCTTTCAGCAGGAACAAGAGAGAACCCTTGGAGGAGAGGTCAGCTCCTCAAGTCAGCAAAGGAGAGTAGAGGCAAGCATCAAGCAACAATTTATTGATATCAAAAGGAGAAATGAGCCACTCAGGCTCCAAATCTACAACCAGTTGCTAAAGATTGCCCCTACCAATCAACAGAGGCTTATGTCAGCCTATGATATCATAGAAGGGAAAATGACCATGAGTCATTTCATGCCCACTATGCTGCAGCCACAGTCAGCTGCAAACTATATAAGAACCAACCTTGAGGTTCTTGCAAAGGACATCCACCCTATGGACCAAATAGAATTTCACAAGCAAACGGGTGAGATGGTTTATGCTACATTGGCAGACAAAACAATGTTGGCTAATAGGTTGGAAAACAACCTAAATAATACAGCTGCCCAACTTGAGTTGGAGAAGGCATCCTCTCAGGCCAAAGACAACAGGATCAGGTCTTTGGAGGACATAATCATAGAGCTTGGGCATGACCCCAAGGATCCAAAGGCCATACAAACGCTGCTGAAGATAAGAGATGCAAACCTTGCAGACCTAAGAAAGAAGGTGAAGCTCCCAGCAACCATTCACCCTCAAACAGAAGAGGTTGCTCAGCAAAGACAAGACCAAGAGGTAGCTACATTGCTGGTAGCACTGCACAAACAACTAGTGCAGACAGAAGGGAAGTTGGAGGACATAGAGGCTACACTGCAGGCAGCCCTACAACAGAAAGAGGGAGGCCAGACTTCTCAGCCCCCTCCAGAGGTCATAAACCTTGAGGAACCCCCATAGACCACCGCTCCTCCTACAGAGCAAGCAGCGCCATCAACATAAACATCAGCACCAGCACCAACTTCAGAGCAGGCTCCGAGCCTCAATATACAGAAATTGATGAGTGAGATCAAGGTCCTCGAAGCCTAGATGACAGTGCTGAATGGAGCCAAGGAGAATTTGGCTAAGCTGAATGAAAAATATGACAAATCCAAGCAGAATGTGGCTGAGAAAGGGAGAGAAATAAAATCTCTCAAAGAGAAGATAAAGGAGCTGGAGAAAGAGCTCACCCTTGACAAAGTGGTGGCTGAGATCAGGAAAGTTTTGTGGACTCACATTGGCCAATCAATAACGGATCAGTGACAATATATTGAGACCATCCATGAGCAAATGGAGCTCATAGGCAAGGCACAGAAGGAAGTCCATAGAGAAAGGGCATCTCTACGCAGTATGCTTGAGATAGCCAGCAGAATGATCAATGTGCTTAATAACCAGACAGGTCCTCAGCTGGCAGCATTGGAATCTCCAACAGAATAGAAACCATCTAGCTAATAAAGAGGGTCCTTACATTGAAAAGCCTGGTGCAGACATTAGGTAGAAGAAGCCAGGACATGCAAACAGAGGTCAACAAATTCATGGACAAGTTTGCAGCATTACAGGGCAGAGGCCTTCCTAGCTTGCTCAACAGTGCAGGGAGACTACTATCACATCAGGTTTATGCAAAAAGGGTGAACACATTTGCCACTAATCAGATCAGTCAAGGATCAATCACCTCACAGGTAACAGGGCCAACATCTGGGCAAAGTCTCTATGACAGAATAGAGAACTTATTTTTTATTATGAATGAGATTAGCCATTTGTTTGAAGTGCCTCCTAACTTCTACAAATACACAGAGGCAGATGAGACCTTATATGCAATTTTGAGGCATCAATTGCCTACACAGGAATGGTGGAACTCAATGATACAGTTATTACTATAAGCAGGAGGTTTTCATCAAAGTTTTGTCATCGAAATATATAAGTCATCATATTCAGAAAGTATGATGCATACACTATGACTGGAAAAAGTGGAATGAGCCAACTCAGCAGGAAGATTCGGCCACCAAAAGCAACAATGGCAGCTACAAGTAACAGGGCTGAGAAAGCTACAGCATGACAGAGTATAAAGACACATCATTCAGCATTAAAGCAGAACGCTCAACCGACTCAGTGTCCTCCAAAGGTCAAGAAGAGTTCTGACAGAATTAAAGACCATTTATCTTACATTTAGAGTAGCAATACCTTTCTTATCTGCTATTTTGTAAAGTTGGTGAGCGTAGTTAATCTATCAAATGACTCAGCATTCAGATATTTTGTAAAACCTATTGTATATATTCCCCCTCGCATAAACTTTCAAGGGGTTGGTGTTTTGTTGTTCTCTTATGAAGAAATGAGAACTCGGCTATAATTTCTAAAGGATGATATAAATAAAGCTTGGAGTTTACAGGAATTGGGTCTTACTGATGCATGCTGTGCTAGAACCATTGAATGCTACAAGATTCTAGTGCTATGGCTTAATATAATAAGTGTTCTCTATCTCTATTAATGTTTGTTATTTGTTTAAGCTCACATCTCCCATATGTTGTTCTAAATAATAGGAAGAAAGAAAAATAATAGCTCAGGACTTGTCCATGGAGACACCCTGATCTCAATCTATCTTCACTATAAATGTTTTCTATAACTTCAGCTGTTTAAATTGGAATTCTTAACTGCTCCAATAAGCCCTGAATATTTCACAATTACTATTTAGTAATTCATGTATGATACTAAGTTGAAATTGTTGTTCAAACTGTTATCACACTATCGGTAATTCCATTCCCCATTGTTTCACTCACTAATCAGAAATTTATATTAAGAATAGCCATCTAGCCTTGTAGTAAAACTTTCTCCATCACAGGCACCAGGACTGTCTCAAATTTCTGACTCCACCTACCCAATGGATTAGTATCTTTTACACATTTTCATGCCCTTCTCACAACAACAGTTCACAACCAAAGTCTGAAACAAAAATCTAAAACTTATAACTAGCCTAAAATCTTCACAAAACAAAGCCCAAACAAGAGAGAGCCCTCTCTGATTATAGATAGGCTAGGATCTATAATCCAAAGCTTGGTTAGTAGTTACCTCGGCCGTATTCCCTTGGGATTCATAGGGAACAACCTGGGTGTTAACATAAATGGCGACTCCACTGGGGACAACCTCAGGATTTTCTAATTGTTGTATATTTCCTAAAGCTACAGGTGAAGCCTGAATGTTAGCCAGGAAGCCTTCAAAACTGTTTCTGTTTTACATTAACAAGTTTACATAAAAGCTGCTTCAGTCTATCTTCATACTAGCTTTGAGACATACATAGCCATTCCAAAATCTTGTCTGGCCCTTGCAGATACAAGAAAATTCTAAAAATACTCAAAAACAAATTCAGAAGCTGGCTCCCAAGAAGAATCAATGGTATACAAGGTCAAATCTTGACCCTAACCCACGAACTGTTTTTGAAAACCCTAACACAATCCCTAAAAACATTAGGAAGTAGCAAAAACAGGAAAATCCTTCTGACTTGAGCCCTGAGACAGTCTGCCTTAACCCTGTTCCAACTCCAATCAAGGTTCTATTCTGGTCTACCCCTGGTTCCCCTAGTTCACCATCTACATCTCAAAGCCCTCCTTTCACACCTTCATCCACTGCACAAATCCCCTTGACCAACACTGTAGTCTCTGCCATACCTATTACCCCTGTTGTCCCAATAGTTCATGTTGTCCCGTTTATCCCTGTCAATCCTATAAACCCTGCAAATATGGCTAATAGATATGTGCCCCTGCAGTTACCTGCTAATCCTGCAACCCTACCTCATGACTACAAATCCAAAATCTCATACTTTGACTCCACTAGCCCTTTCACAGCTATTCAGCATGCCAGAAGGATGCAAGATCATTTTGAGAACTATGAAATTGATGATGACAGTGTGAGAATGATAATTTTTGTTTAGAGCTTGACAGGTGATGTAAGAACCTGGTTTAGATCACTCACTGCAAATACCATAACAACTCCTGATGAGCTTTACCAAGCCTTTACTAATAGATGGGAAAAGAAGAAAGATCCCTTGCACATACTGGGTGAATATGATACAATCAAACGAGGCCCTCAAGAGACCATTTTGGAGTATTGTGCAAGATTCAACAATGTATATAACACAATACCACAGAATTTAAGACCTCCTCTTGATTTAGCTTTGTACAAATTTCTGGATGGTTTTGACCCTGATATGGCATCTCACTTGAAGGAAAGAGCCCCTTAAACCCTTGAAGATGCCCAAAAAGTTGCTGTCACAGTAGAGGCTAACCTAATTGCCAAATGAAACAGGGCAATATTGGAAAAGAGAACCACCTTCAAAGAAGAACCCTCAGCCTTTGATCAGAAACTGGATGCAATACTCACTGGCATGAAGAGGTTGGGTGACAGAGTAGAATCAATTGAGAGAAAGTCATCATGGGAAGCACCACAAAATAACCCTATCAGGAATCCCAATTTTAGGAGAAATCAAAACCCAAACGTTTGCAAGGCCAGTTCTGATCCAGAGATAAGACCTCCATTCCAGGAAAACTATACTGAAGCATCCACTTCAAATGAGCAAGTAGATGACACCCACATTAACCTAATGGGCCTGAATGATGAGCAGCAAGTTTTTCTGAGTCATGAAGATCATAAAGAGGATGACATTAACCAATTCCAAACTAGGTCAGGTGAGTCATTTGACTTTAAACAAGGTTATGACACAGCTGTTTATGAAGTTCATAAGCAATACAAGCTAATAAGAAGAACTATAAATGTAACACACCCTGAAAAAACAAAGGATAGCCTGCAGCCCAAAAAAGCCATAGTCGCAGAGCCACATGACAAAATTGATTCAGTTATAAATGAAATAACCGTTGAAGAAGTTACTGAACTATTTCCCTCAAAACAACACCCAATGGCTGCATCTCCTTCGTAGCCTAATCTAAGTAAGACTCCTCAAGAGATGAGTAAAAAGGATAAGCCTCAAGATCAAGATAAGAATCAAGAAGAAAACTTAATGAACAAGGAAAAGGTTGTCACCCACAATACCAAGATCTAATCTGAAAGACCTTTTGACTTAGAAGCTGAAATTGGCAAATTAAAGATAGCTATTCCTCTTTCAGAATTAGCCAAGCATGACATTTACAAACAACAAATCAAGAAGTCCCTTCAATTTACTCGTAATAAAGATAATGTCAATGTGTTGGATGACACCCTAGAATTTCTTTTCGGTCCAGAGGTTGATGGAAAGACAGCAGTTACAGGGATCTTACCTTTCTATGTCAGCTTGCATGTTCATGATAAGATACTACATAATGCAATGTTTGATTCACGCGCCTCTCATAACCTTATGCCTAAATCAGTGATGGAGAGGCTCAACCTAGACATTACAAGACCTTATAAGGACCTACTTTCATTTGACTCCAGCCAAGTTAAATGATTTTAGGCTTAATAAAAGATCTTTGTGTGTCACTTGTCCAGTACCACAAATAAAACAATTCTAAGGATGTTGTGTTGCTGATATCCCACCCAAATATGGAATGTTGTTATCAAGATCATGGGGGGCTAAACTCCAAGTTCCCTACAATTAGACATGTCATATGCCACTATCTCAGTCTTTGGTCAAACCCAAGAGGCTATATAGAGAGTCACTTATGAAATATATGGTCAGCAGTGAAGACAAGCCTCAAAACTTTCCCATATATGCTGTCCATTCTGACATAGAATCCTATATTCTCTTCAATGACAATACAGGTCCCACAAATGATGAAGAAACCTAGACACTCAAACAAGATTGGCATATAAATGGAGAAACTCCTCATCTAGAAATATTGGTTGAGAAATCAATAAACAAAAATGTTCTAGAAGACAAGCCAAATATAAGCCAAAATCTCAAATTGTTGATGCCAAGTCCAACAACAGTTGACAATCCTTCCCTTAACCAAGAAGTCCTCTGGTTTCTTGAATTTGATGGTTCAATCAACAAATTAGGGGCAGGAGCAGGGGTTTGGATACATAACAAACAAAACAATCATGCAGAGGGTCGAGCATATAGGTTAAACTTCAGGTGCACCAACAATATGGCAGAATATGAAGCTCTCTTACTAGGCCTCAAGCTAGTAAAATCCTTACAAGCCATAAAAGTTTCAATCCTAGGAGACTCAGACCTAATTATCCAACAAGTAAAGGGAAATTTTGTCACTAATGACAAAATACTGAGATCTTATAGGTCTGCTGCTGCTGAAATACTAAATTCCTTCACTGAATTTCAAATTACTAAAATTCCTAGAACCCATAACCTTCATGCTCATAGTTTGGCCACATTTGCAAGCTACATTTTGAACCCTAGCATTGCTTTACAGCTGAGATAAAACACAGACCTTCTGTCCCAAACAATGTCAAGGATTGGCAAGTATTTGAGGATGATACACAAATAAACAATTTCTTGACTCTGCAGCAAGAATTTTCAGGATTGAACATTGATACAGAGGCTGCAAGTGATTCACAAACACTAGCTGAACAACACCAAACAAATATCTCACTCAAAACATAAAATCAAATGCTTTGTCCAACAAACTTTGACCTGGAAAAAAGACAAGAACTTGAACAATTTCATTCTGAGGAAATAACTGAGACTGAAGCTAAAGTTATACAATGGAAAGACAATTTTCTTCCAACAGGCCTAGCTCCATTGGAGGACATGTTTAACTCAAATGATGTCCCTAGAAAACCAAAATTGTAGCCCCTTAATGCTGCCATTGAAGAGTGCAACATTGGAACTATTGAAAAACCCAAGATAATTAAATTGTCTGCATCTTTACCACCTGATCAAAAGCCTAAATACATTGACCTCTTTAAAGAATTCCAAGATGTCTTTGCATGGAGTTATGAGGATTTAAAGTCCTATGATACCTCTGTCATTCAACATACTATCCCCCCTTAAGCCCAATCAAAAAACCCTTAAAACAGAAATTGAGAGAATAACCTATGCTTCTCCCTTCAATTGAAAAAGGGTACAAAAAATGTTAAAAGCTGGCATAATAGCACCGGATCAGATCCTCAGAATGGATTTCAAATTGGGTCCATACAAAAAGAAAACTGTGAAATAAGGCTTTGTGTGAATCTAGGAACTTGAATCAAGTGTCCCTAAAAGATAATTACCCCTTACCCAAGATGGATCACATCTTGCAAAGAGTAGTGGGGGCCTCAAGAATTTCTTTACTTGATGGATTCTCAGGCTTCAACTAGATCCTAGTTCACCCTAATGATCAGGACAAAACAACATTTACAACCCCATGGGGAACCTTCAAATATGTCAAAATGCATTTTGGGTTGAAAAATGCAGGAGCTACCTTTCAAAGAGAAATGGATGTTGCCTTTGCCAAAGAAATCCATGATTTCCTTGTCATCTACTTAGACGACCACACACCTTTCTCAAAGTCTGACCAAAAACATTTGAAACATTTATGGCAAATATTCATAACTTGTAGGAAATATGGAATTTCCTCAAATCCCAAGAAATCCCTGTTTGGTTTGGAAGAAGGCAAGTTATTGGGTCATATTATTTCAAAGGATGGCATTAGGATAGACCCAGACAGAATACAGGCCATCTTGCAAATGCCCCACCCAAGAAACATCAAAGAATTACAAGCATTCCTGGGGAAGATCAACTTCCTCAGGAGATTCATCCCAAATTTGGCAGAATTGAGTAGATTACTAAATAATATGCTGAAAAAGGATTCAAAAGTAAAATGGATAGTAGAAGCAAATCAAGCTCTTGAAGGAATAAAATTGGCCCTTACCCAAACTCCAGTCTTAACAAATCCTCAATTTGACAAAGAGTATATCATTTTCTCTTTTTCTTCCCAGCATACTATTGCAGTTGTTTTATTACAGAAAGATAACCAAGGAAATGAGAGACCTATTGCTTTCTTTAGCAGAGCTCTCAGAGATGCACCCCTAAAATATCAGATCATGGAAAAGCAAGGATATGCCTTGGTCAAAGCCATCAAAGACTTTAGAATTTATATCCTATACTCCCATGTTATAACTTATGTACCAAGTCCCATTGTTAAAGACATACTCACTCAAGAGAACTTAGAGGGCAGAAGAGGAAAATGGATTGCCAACATCTTAGAATTTGACATTGAAATAAAACCTACAAAACTGATAAAAGGGCAAGGTTTGGCCAAATTAATGTCTGAAAAAAATTTCCAAGCCTTGGACATCAACCAACTAGACAGTGAACCAGAGCTGGCGACTCCAAAGATCAATGTAGCCTTTGAAAAATCTCTGTGGTATTCTGATATCTGTTATATATTGCAAAACCTGTGTGCTCCCCCAGGATTGTCCAGAACTAAATGTAGGTTCTTAAAAATGAAATCCTCAAGATTTTGTGTCATGGAGGGCAATTTGCTTTGGAAAAACCATGAGGGTATATTGCTAAACTGCTTAATTGAGAATGAGGCTAACAATGTCATAAAAGAATTTCATGCAGGTGATTGTGGTGGACACTTGTATTGGAAGTTTACTGTGGATAAAATACTGAGGGCTGGTTACTATTGGCCCACTTTGTTCCCTGATGTTAAAAATTTCACTACCTCATGCCATAAGTGCCAAATATTTGAGGGAAAGAGAAAATTACTACCACTCCCTTTGAGGCCTATTGCAACAGAGAGACCTTTTCAGCAATGGGGCTTGGATTTCATTGGGGAAATTCATCCCTCATCCTCAGGCCAACATAGATGGATCCTCACAGCCATAGACTACTTCACCAAATGGATTGAGGCCATCCCATGTAGACAGGCAAATGATTCAGTAATCATTCAGTTTTTGGAGAACAACATATTGTCTAGATTTGGTTGCCCCAACAAGATAATAACAAAAAACGCTGCTGCTTTTAGATCCAAGAAAATGGTGAATTTCTGCCACAAATTTCAAATTACTTTGGGCCATTCCACCGCATACTACCCTCAAGGAAATGGCCTAGCTGAATCATCAAATAAAATCCTGATAAACATCATCAAGAAGGTGTTGGAAGAAAATAAGAAGAATTGGCATAAGAAACTTGTGAATGCCTTATGGGTCCTAGCCTACCTAACCAAGCTTGGGGCGCCGAGTGGAAGTTGACTTCCTAAAAACTAAGTTGACTTCATATAAACAAAGCTTAGTATTCTACCCCCCCTCATCAACCTTTTTCACTCATATTAACTACTAACCTATCACTATTTAACTCCTTATACCCCATATTCCCCCTATTACTATGTAAAACTTGGCAAAAAACCCAAAAAATCTAAGTATCCCCTTCCCCGAGCATTATAGCTCTATGTATGATTTTCAATGTCTTCAAGCGCTAAAAAAATTTGAGCGCGACCTAAAGAGCGCCAAAAATTAATCCTGGGATTAATCCGGGATTTTCTCGGATTAATTAGCCGAAACCCGCTTTCAAAGTAAACCTTTGTAAAAACCCATTTTAACCCGTAGCTCTGCAAAAAACCAAAAAACCCACTTTTTCTAATGTTCCGCTGGGCACGTATTTCCAAAAATAATAATATTTTATGTTGCCCCGCCTTCCATATCGTACTTGCAACTCATCAACCCGTCGACCGTCAGATCTGGGCTTTCCCATCCGACGGCCCACATGCATATCGGACGGGCCTCCATCCCCGAAAGTTACCACCCGAGAAACTGTCAGAGGGTGACGTCAGGCCTCTACCACGCGTCACCCCCAGATTTTCTCGGGTCGCCCTTTGACAATACCGCTACCGTATAGAGGGCGGTCCGAGAAAACCCACTTACCGCTCTACTATACTGCCTGCCCACGCCAACGCTACGCCCGCCCACGTCACTTCCACTCGGCGCCCCATCGGCACCCCCGCTCGCCAGCGCTCCGACGTGTCCGCCACCTGTGTAATCCTCGTGGACCGCTCACAGACTGCCACGTCACTCGGTGACGTCATGCTGACGTCACCCGACCCTGACGCCACTTGATGATGTCATGCTGACGTCATCCAAAAAGCGCGCCAGTACCCAAAAAGTCCATATTTTAGCCAATTTTCGCGTTTTTTCTAACTTTTGCAAATTGAACTATTGCTCACCTCTGCATGTAATTTACGACCACCTGTCGCCAACCTGCAAAAAATCAACCTGAAGGACGTTGCCGCCTCCCACCTGCCTGCATCTGCGACCATTGCCGGCAATTCACCAGGGATTTACCCAAAGAATCCCCTCAGAGCTTAGTTTTGTCCATAATTCTCCAGAATTGAATTAACAAGAGTAAGGCAACCTGCATTTACCAGCAAATTCCCGGTAAACCAGCACTCCTTTACAGTTGCAGGGTCGGAATTCACATACTGAACCCATATACAGTCACCTTTTCCTAAATTCCCACTCTGTCCGCGCATTCGTGGACTGAAAACCTGAAAGGCATAATTCACCGGGAAAACAAAGTTGCCAGTCCCTGCAGTCCCTCAATTAACTCTCTTTGAGAATTCTACACCATTGTCACCACAGTTGCCTCATTTACCCTTACAATTGGCTTTACTTCTGCAAAATTAGCCCTCTGTATTCCCCTGCCCACTAAAACCAGTCTCAATACAAAGTCACAAGTACTACCCAATCATGGAAACACTAGTAGCCCTGAATGTTCAGCCTCTGAATGCCCCACACAGAGAGCTAGAGTGGAAGGCCCTGGGTGATAGAGATTACCAGATGCTAGACTGCACTTCCATGATCTCCAAATTCAATATTCACCTGTTGAATGAGTTAAATGCCCAATATCTCAGTGGGGTTGATACCTTAGGAATTTGAGACTCCAACATACCCATTTACAACCTTCCTCAAGTCAATGTCCTCCCAGACTTGATAAATCAATGCCGCTCGAGCTATGACCCCTGTCAGAGAGCCGTTCTCAGCCACTCAGGCTCAGTATTGTTCCATATCACCCCTGAGGCCATCAATGAAATGCTGCACTTTCACACTACAAAGACCCTAACTCCTCTCTCCATCCATGACTTGATAACGAAAGGGGGAAAGCTGTCCAGTGCTCAGATTGCCAAGATTAGTCAGTTGTTTATCCAGCCACAATTTGAATCTATGAGCACCACCCTTCCTATAGCTTATCAATATCTTAATGAGCTAGGCAAAATGCTGGTAGATTTGATCAGTTACATCCTGGGTTATGGGACATATGAGGATGTTGATGAAACCATTATGGCCATGTTGTCCATTTTCTCCCTTGGAATGCCTCCTGTTGTGCATTATGATTTTGCCACATTCATTGCCAATAAGATTCATAAGCAATAGATGAATCTAGAAAGGGAAAAGGTGTTTAAATACACCAGGTACATATATCATTTATGCTTGTTTTATCAGCCTGATGCCTTCCCTGTCCCTCTCAAGAAGCTAGATGCCCAGGGAAGCCCAAGGTCTGTTGTGTTTTGGTCTTCAGTCTGTCATCTTTTAGCTTATTCACCTTACACCTACTGTGAATTCATTGACCTTTTCATCCATCCAGCTATGACCTTGTTATTGGGTGTCCCTCCTCCCAGATTGACAGAGAAAATGCAAAGAATTCTTCACCTCTCAAAGGCCTACAGCATTGGTGATTGGTACTTTTACCAACACCATACAATAATCAGAATATATGGCTGTGAGTTGAGTCCTTATAGGCTGCCAAGATATGTCCCTATGAGACTCTTTGCCCTAGAGTACTTTAGGCAGTTTGGAAATTCAGACTTTGTCCATTTCCAAAGTAAAAACAAGAAGGTGCAACTAAAGGTGAGAAATCAGCTAGGCCCTTTTCTGTACAATAAAAGGGAGGAAGGATGGAAAGGAAGCTGACCTGATCCTAGAGACCCTCAGACTACAAACCAGCTTCAAATGGGTGCCTTATGACCCTAATCACTTCATTTCCCTCAGGAGGATAAAATACAAATTGGGTGGCTACGCTCACGTAAAACTGCCTCATATTGAGCAGTATGCCAATGCTTTAAGCTAGAAAGAGGGCACCCTAGAAGAGCCAATTGGTAGAGAGAAAATGCTACAAAGAGAAACGAGGAATCTTGAAAAAGAGGCTGACTTGGAAACTTGTGGACAGGTCTCTTCCTCCTGTCAAAGGCAAATTGGAGCAGCTGCCTCATCTTCCACAGCCCAGCAGCAAGCAGCCGGAATTGCCCAACATGAATCAAACAAAGACAAAGGAAAGCAGATAGAGCAGGAACAGCCACCTCCTAGGACAGAGCAGCAAATAGAACAACAAGCAGAAAGGGAGGTAGAACAGCAAGAAAAATATCAAGAAGAGGGCAGCCTATGCAGCAAGAACAAATGGTTGAAGCCCCAACACCTACTGAGCAACAGGCTCAAGAGAATATGCCTCCTGGGCAAGAAAAGATAGTGGAGGCCTCAGTGCTTCAAACTCCACAAAAGGAGGAAAAGGGAAAGAAGAGGGACAGAGAACAGGAGACTCCCCTCACCATGTCCACAAATCAAGAGGAGAAAAGTAGATATTAAATCCTCTCTCTGAGGAAGAAATGCCTATGGGGCAGTCGTTGGGCATGGGCCCACCGAGTATGGAGGCATCTACTAGTTCCTTTCAGCAGGAACAAGAAAGAGCTCTTGAAGGAGAGGTCAGCTCCTCAAGTCATCAAAGGAGAGCAGAGGCAGGCATCAAGCAACAATTTATTGATATCAAGAGGAGAAATGAGCCACTCAAGCTCCAAATCTACAACCAGTTGCTAAAGATGGCCCCTACCAATCAACAGAGGGTTATGTCAGCCTATGATATCACAGAAGGGAAAATGACCATGAGTCATTTCATGCCCACTATGCTGCAGCCACAGTCAGCTGCAGACTATATAAGAACCAACCTTGAGGTTCTTGCAAAGGACATCCACCCTATGGATCAAATAGAACTTCACAAGCAAACGGGTGAGATGGTCTATGCAACAATGGCAGACAAAACAATGTTGGCTAATAGGTTGGAAAACAGCCTAAACAATACAGCTGCCCAACTTGAGTTGGAGAAGGCATCCTCTCAGGCCAAAGACAACAGGATCAAGTCTTTGGAGGATATAATTATAGAGCCTGGGCATGACCCCAAGGATCCAAAGGCCATACAATCGCTGCTGAAGATAAGAGATGCAGACCTTGCAGCCCTAAGAAAGAAGGTAAAGCTCCCAGCAACCATTCACCCCCAAACAGAAGAGGTTGCTCAGAAAAGACAAGACCAAGAGGTAGCTACATTGCTGGTAGCACTGCACAAACAGCTAGTGTAGACAGAAGGGAAGCTGGAGGACACAGAGGCTGCACTGCAGGCAGCCCTACAGCAGAAAGAGGGAGGCCAGACCTCTCAGCCCCCTCCAGAGGTTATAAACCTTGAGGAGCCCCCAAAGACTACCGCTCCTCCTACAGAGCAAGCATCACCATCAACATCAACATCAACACCAGCACCAACTTCAGAGTAGGCTCAGAGCCTCGATATGCAGAAATTGATGAGTGAGATCAAGGTCCTCAAAGCCCAGATCACAAAGCTGAATGGAGCCAAGGAGAATTTGGCTAAGCTGAATGAAAAATATGACAAATCCAAGCAGAATGTGGCTGAGAAAGGGAGAGAAATAAAAGCTCTCAAAGAGAAGATAAAGGAGCTGGAGAAAGAGCTCACCCTTGACAAAGTGGTGGCTGAGATCAGGGCAGTTTTGTGGGCCCACATTGGCCAATCAATAACGGATCAGTGGCAATACAGTGAGACTATCCATGAGCAGATGGAGCTCATAGGCAAGGCACAGAAGGAAGTCCATAGAGCAAGGGCATCTCTAGGCAGTATGCTTGAGATAGCCAGCAGAATGATTAATGTGCTTAATAACCGGACATGTCCTCAGCTGGCAACAATTGGGATCTCCAACAGAACAGAAACTATCCAACTGATAAAGAGGGTCCTCACATTGAAAAGCCTGGTGCAAACATTGGATAGAAGAAGCCAGGACATGCAAACAGAGGTCAACAAATTCATGGACAAGTTTGCAGCATTACAGGGCAGAGGTCTTCCTAGCTTGCTCAACAGTACAGGGAGACTTCTATCACATGAGGTTTATGCAAAAAGGGTGAACGCATTTGCCACCAATCAGATCAGTCAAGGATCAAGCACCTCACAGGTAACAGGGCCAACATCTGGGCAAAGTCTCTATGACAGAATAGAGAACTTGTTTTTTATTATGAATGAGATCAGCTATTTGTTCGAAGTGCCTCCTAACTTCTACAAATACACAGAGGCATATGAGACCTTAGATGCAATTTTGAGGCATCAATTGCCTACACAGGAATGGTGGACCTCAATGATACAGTTATTACTATAAGCAGGAGGTTTTTATCAAAGTTTTGTCATCGAAATATATAAGTCATCATATTCAGAAAGTATGATGCATATACTATGACTGGAAAAGGTGGAATGAGCCAACTCAGCAGGAAGATTCGGCCACCAAAAGCAACAATGACAGCTACAGGTAATAGGGCCGTGAAAGCTACAGCATGACAGAGTATAAAGACACATCGTTCAGCATTAAAGCAGAACGCTCAACCGACTCAGTGTCCTCCAAAGGTCAAGAAGAGTTCTGACAAAATTAAAGACCATTTATCTTACATTTAGAGTAGCAATAACTTTCTTATCTGCTATTTTGTAAAGTTGGTGAGCGTAGTTAATCCATCAACTGACTCAGCATTCAGATATTTTGTAAAACCTATTGTATATATTCCCCCTCGCATAAAATTTCAAGGGGTTGGTGTTTTGTTGTTCTCTTGTGAAGAAATGAGAACTCGGCTTAACTTCTGAAGGATGATATAAATAAAGCTTGGAGTTTACAGGAATTGAGTCTTACTGATGCATGCTATGTTGGAACCATTGAATGCTACAGGATTCTAGTGTTATGGCTTAATATAATAAGTGTTCTCTATCTCTGTTAATGTTCTGTTATTTGTTTAAACCTCACATCTCCCATATGTTATTCTAAATACTAGGAAGAAAGAAAAAGAATAGCTCAGGATTTGTCCATGGAGACACCCTAACCTCAATCTATCTTCACTATAAATATTTTCTATGCCTTCAGCTGTTTAAATTGGAATTCTTAACTGCTCCAATAAACTCTGAATATTTCACAGTTACTATTTAGTAATTCATGTATGCTACTAAGTAGAAATTGTTGTTCAAATTGTTATCACACTGTCGGTAATTCCATTTCCCATTGTTTCACTCACTATTCAGAAATTTATATTAAGAATAGCCATCTAGCCTTGTAGTAAAACTTTCTCCATCACAGGCACCGGGATTGTCTCAGGTTTCTAACTCCACATACCCAATGGATTAGTATCTTTCACACATTTTATGCCCTTCTCACAACAACAGTTCGCAACCAAAGTCTCAAACAGAAAACTAAAACTTCTAACTAGCCTAAAATCTTCACAACGCATAGCTGAAACTTAAAGAGAGAGCCCTCTCTGATTATAGGTAGGCTAGGACCTATAATCCAAAGCTTGGTTAGTGGTTACCCCAGCTGTATTCCCTTGGGAGTCATAGGGAACAACCTGGGTGTTAACACAAGCCAAACGATAGACGAATAGAGAAGAAAATGCTTGATGATTATGATGATCAAATGATCTTGAGGCATCTTATATTTATAGGCTTCCATGAGGGTCCATTTGATGTTGAGGCCAACCTGTCCAATTGTACATGTGTGTAGGGTCGACCTAATCCTATGTACATGAGTGGCTTCATAAATTCAAAAACCAACTTCTTCTTATCCAAGTGAGGTGATCTTTAGGTCAATTTTGGTTCTCTCGAAAAGAGGAATTCAACGAAATCATCATCTATATCATCTGAGTTGTCAAAGGTGGAATTTGACCCTAGTTGCATAAATTAACACTTTGTCTCAACTAGGAAGAATTCCACCTGCCAATATCTATCCATTGATCATCACATCATCCTAACATGATGTCGTAATGTCATGACCATCTCTGCTCAACTCTATTTGCTGAAAAATTCTCAAATCTAAAAGAAGAAGAATTGGGGAGCATTAGCTTCCACCCTCTATCTCATGGGGGAGTCACATATCTCAACGCCATATTGAGCAATAGGATATAAAACACACAGAGGAGCACATCTCAACCATGGAATCACATCGGGGAGCATATTCTCAACCTAGAACCACAAAGGGGAGAAAATCTCAACCCAATCTTATTTTATGTCGATCTTCTCATCAATGAAGCTCAAGAGTCATGAGGTAGAACACTTGCATCATAATCAACTTGGGTTATACACCCCAGGTACACTCTCAACCCGTTGGCCAAACGGGGAGTGGTATTCCCAACAAGCTTGACTTGTGGGTATGATGGCAACTAGGGTATTCTCTGCATAGACCAGATAGGGGAGGAGCATCTCCAACTCTATGTAGATAGGGGAGCAACATCTAAACCCTGTGGGTAGTAGATAAGGGTGAAACCCTATTGTCCAGAGATCACTTAACCCCAGGATCACTCTATCCAAACTACTCACCTGGGAGCTCAACAAGGGGGAAGCGCTGGCTCAGTTTCCTCAATCAGCATTGCCCTTTATTAGGAGGGGTCACATCCATCAATCCAAGCTACTCTCTGAAGACAAATAATTTCCCTTTCGGTAAAGCTTTGGTGAGAATATCTGCAATTTGTTCATCCGTCGATATGTGATGGAGTCTAATAGCTCCTCTCTGCACCATGTCTCGAATAAAGTGATATAGAATCTCTATGTGCTTGGACTTGGGATGAAATACAGGATTCTCTTCCAAATGGATGCCAATCTTATTGTCACAATATATCACTGTAGCATCTAAGACTTTCTCAAATAACTCTCCAAAGAGTTTTCCTCAACCAAAATGCCTCACAGTTAGCCATGATACTACAACAATATACTCTGCCTCAGTGGTACTCAATGCTACAAACTTTGTTTCCTTCTCATCCAGGATATCATGGCAAATCCAAGACTAAAACAACATCCATATGTACTCTTCCTGTCGATAACATTTCCTACCCAGTCAACATCAGTATATCCATGAAGTCGAACATCTCTAGCAGAATATCTCAGACCAAGTGTGATCGTCCCGTGAAAATATCTCAATATATGTTTGGTAGCAATACAACGTGCGTGCTAGGGCTTGGTCATGAATTGACTCAGTGTATTCACTGCATAACATATGTTTGGATGGGTTTTTACAAGGAACATAAGAGGCCTAATCAATTGTCTATACTCTGATGGATTTGCCAAATTAGGTCCTGTAGCATCTCCACATAACTTCTTGAAGTTCATTTCCATCGGTGTAGCCATGGATTTACATTCTCCCATTCCAAATCTTTCCAATGAATTCACAGCAAATTTTCCTTGTGAAAAGAAAATCTCACCAGGTCTTTGCCACACCTCAAGGCCTAGGAAGTAGTGCATGAGTCTAAGGTTCTTCATCTTGAATTCAGAGGCTACCTCCCTCTTACACTCAACCATTAGAGGCTAACTACCTTTTAAGAATAGATCGTCAACATACAAAACCAAAATCAATGACATACCTTGGAATACCTTGAAGTAGAGATTGGGATCAACATTGCTTCTTATGAATCCAAGTTTCATTAAAAAAATGTTTATGCGAGCGTACCAAGCTATAGGGGCATGATTCAAACCATACAGTTTCTTCTTCAAACTGCAAGCATGTGTTCTTCAATCCTCCACTTCAAATCCCTATGGTTTCTCAACATACACTTCTTCCTGTAATATGCCATGAAGGAATGCGGCCTTTACATCCATTTGATGAAGAGTCCATCCTTGACTTGCGGCAAGGGCTACTATCAAATAGATGGTTTTGTATCAAGCCACATGTGCAAATATATCATCATAGCCTTCTCCCTCTTTCTGTGAGAATCCTCGAACCACAAACCTTGCCTTCTTTTTCTCAATGCTACCATCAACTCCATGCTTGATCTTGAATAGCCACTTTGAAATCACCACAGATTTCCCCTTCGGTCTCAGTACAACATCCCATATATCATTCTTCATTATCAATTCATATTCCTTGGCCACAACATCTTTCTAAACTTGTTCTTTTACGGCTTCTTTAAATGTGGAAGGTTAGGCTTGAATCATAGTGCTCATAGCTGCAACATATCCATGGTACCTGCATGGTTGCTTCCTTTCTCTAAATGATCTTCGAATGAGAATATGTATTTCAGCATCTTGTAAAGTGTCTCAGAGCCAAAGTGGTATCTTCCTAGTAGGGGGATCACTTGGAGGAGGATCTAAGGGATCCATAGGCTCCATGGGATCATCAACAATATTAGTCTCAGACTCGGGAATGGAAGGACCACCTAGAATATCCCTATCATCATTCATCTTCTCTGGAGGAGGAGGTGGAGGAAGGTCTCTTTCCTTTCCAAGAGCAACATCTTCATTGAATGTTACATCCCTGCTAATTTCAACCTTCCTTTGACCAGGAATATATATTCTACATGCAATAGAATTTTCACAATAACCAACAAATGTACATTTTCTTCATGTAGCTTCCAACTTGTTCCTTTTGTCCTTCGGCACATGAAAATATATGGGGCATCCAGAGATATGAATATGGCTAATGTCAGGCTTGACACCTGTGAACACTTCTTCGGGGGTATTTTTTTCTAATCCTTGATGAGGCACCCTATTTTCAACATATACAACAACATGTGTAGCTTCTCCCCAAAGGAACTTTGGCACCTTTTGATCATGCAACATGGCATGGGTAGCTTCTAATATATATTTGTTCTTCCTTTCTGCTAATCCATTTCATTTGGGTGTATATGGCACAATTGTTTCCTTCTTTATCCCTTCTTTCTTGCAAAATGCTATGAACTCATTTGACATGTATTCCCCACCATTGTCGAACCTGAATATTTTGATTCTCTTCCCTATTTGATTTTTGATCAAAGCTTTGAATTCCTTGAACATTTCAAAGGCTTCATCCTTGTGCTTCAAGTGGTATATCCATGTATTTCTTGAGAAGTCATCAATGAAGGTGATGTAGTAGAGATGACCACCAATATAATGGACAAGCATCAGACCACATATATCGAAATGAGTGAGATGGAGGATGTCATTTATCTTGTTCGCACTAGAGGGGAATGGTCCCCTTGTTTTCTTTCCACTCGCACAACCTGGACATACTCCATCATGATGAGCTTGAACATCCGGAATACCTTAGACCAATTTCTTCAATTTCGAAAGAGCATCCTAATGTAGATGAGCCAATCTTCGGAGCCAAAACTCACTCAAATGATTGGTATTATGAACCAATGCTAGAAGTGGCCTTCTAGTGACTCTATAGAGTCCTTCAAATCTTGAGCCTAATGTGAATGCATCTTTCATAGATGAACTAGCAGACCAAGACAGAACTTTTCCCTTAATGAAGAAAACCCTCATCCCTTTATGTTCCAATGCAGATATAGATACCAAATTCTTCATTAATCCTGACACATTCATAACGTCATGCAGCAAAACTGATTCCCTAGAATTCAAATAAAATTTGATGGACAGAAAACCTTTCTCAGGATAAGTGGAGTTGTTTGCAAGAACAATCTTCAACTGTCTCCCTCTCTACTAAATTAGAGAGAACTACCTTATATCCAGATAAATGATGAGTGGCCCCACTATCAACCAACCAACTATGCCACGAATCCGTAGGAGAAGAACTAGTGAGGGTGGAAATAAGAATGTATTCAAATTTATTTATAGCATTACTTTCATACCTTGGAAATCTTGACTTTTTTGAGGAGGATGTTCTTCTTCACAGTCACTTTAGGTATCTCTTCTTCTTCTTTCATATCTTCTATTGTGGTTATTTCTTCAATCATATTTTCTTCTTTGATTATTATATGTTTTGTTGCTTCTAGTGATGTAGCATGGTCCTTTAATCATCTCGGGACAATATCGTGCATAATGACCCTTCTTGTGACAATTATAGCATTCAATATCAGATTATGTTTTATTATTCCTTTTTTCTGAATTTTGAGGAGGAGGCTTTCTCGATGGACCTCCTTTTTCTTTCTTCCTCTTTTTTTCATGGGTGATATATGCAACATGATCTCCCTCTTCATGCTATTGAATTCTTCCTCTTGGCACCATCCTTGATTCTTCTTAAGTAAGCTTTCCAACAATTTCATCAAACGACGGGAGGACATTGTTGTTGCTTATCATAGTAAAGAAGGTTTCCCAAATATGAGGAATACCTCTAAGAGTCACAATCACTAATTCCTTGTCAATCACATTTTCCCCAACTCTTTGCAATTGATCTCTAAGGTGAAATATCCTCATGTGATAGGATTATACAACTTCTCCTTTGTTTATCTTGGTGTCTCGAGTTGATCTTTCAAAATGATGATCTCATTCAAATTATTGATTTCATACATGTTGAATATCTTATCATACATGTATTTAGACTTCCTTAAATTCCCAACATATGCAAGTAAATGATCTTACACAAGAGCCTAGTGACAATGGAGTGCCTCTTGAAACTAATGTTTGGTTGGGTACTGGAGGTATTTCATGTGTTATAAAAAAATTGTAGTATGGATTACAATTAAAAATCTTTAAATGAAAATGGTGTATTAATTATAATCTTTCTTGTTTCTACTCCAGAGCATGTACAAGATGAGGCCATATAAGAGGAGGAACATATGGCCACGTCTAAAAGTACTATGCATCCCTCCACAACCGAAGTAGGTAAACAACACTCTACTAATAATTTTGTTAATAAAACACTTGTAATAATAATAACTATAAATATGAATTTAACATTTCTTTATTATTACATTTGATGCTCTTCCCCCTTGGAGTAGTTGTAGATGTATGACTAGGTCTGCAGCAAGGCATATAGATAACATAACAGCTGAAGAGCAAGATGAAGTCTTTGCAAAATACCTAAAATATATATAAATAAAACCCAAAAATAAATGGTTGTACTTGTTTATTTAGAGCCTGGTTTTTTAAGTACCACATTTTTTGCTGACAGATTAAATGCTTCATGGCATGTGCACATGTAACGTTTTACTATATTAATAAAAAGTCACGATTTTTCCGTTGGAAAAAAATAGAATGACCTTGTTTCATATTATGAACATATTTTTTGTGATAAATTTATTGAGATGAAATATTTTGAGGATGTACGAATGAATGAATGTTGACTATTTGTTTCTTTATGTATCTTAATGTATTGCTTAAAATATTTCAACTATTTCATCTTGTCATCATCAATCCATTCTTCGCATACTTTCAACTAATCGAAACTTCCTCAAAAAAGTGATTCCTTTGACCTTCTGGGTATATTCTCGCACTGTTACTGAAGATGACAACTTTCTCATCAACATTCCCATGATCCATCTCCACTTGAATCTTCATTCTTACATTAGAGTGCCCAAGGATCAAACTTTATTACCAAGCTACCATTTTCTTTTGATGTTGATTCGACAAAGATTCATCATGCATAATTCAAGACCAACCATTTCTTACAAGATTTTTTGTATATGAATCTTATCGAATAGTTATTTAAACATGCATTCAATCTTTCATATAATCATCTAGCTATATGTCTTTGACCAATTGTCCTACATAATATGAGCATGTAACTTAACTAATTGCATTCCTTCATCCTTCAAGAGTATTATTTCCATACTATATGGAATACTAATATTGTCGTAATGCTTCTTCCAAGAGTCTTCCAAAATGATGATGCTTATAGGATCATGATGATCCAATTTAGGTACAAAATGGTTGCTTCTAACATAATGTTAGACATTGTATGGATGTACACTTATGCAAGATGGTCCTCGACGCTTCTTACTCTTGAAAGACTAGATGATTTTTATGAAGAAACTCAATCAATTAGATTATGGATATACTAGATGCTTCTTTATATGATGCCATACAAAAACAAGCATTTAATACAATGATGCATGCTTGCTCCTTTATCATTAGTTCTTGTTGGGTCCTTATTGTTCCCCCCTTCCATCATGATTTGATTTAACCTTTATTCCTCCTTATCTTTCTTTCTTTATGTACCTACAACATTAAGTTAAACCAAGCAAGATATACAAAGACAAATACATGATGACGATCTAGGGTTTTTATGGATTTCTTAGAGAGAATATTCCTAGGGTTCTTAGACACAAACCCTACATTCCTTGACTTCTCTTTTAAAACATCAACCCTAAGGTTTGTGTGTCATACCCTAAACTCGATCTAATTCCACCCTCGTTGGATTTTACCATAAGCCCCTAGATCTTCCTTGCAAACCCTAAAATTTAGTAGCTAGGGTTTCTATTAGGGAACGACTATATTAGTGTTAGGGTTACTTATTTAACAAGGTTTTCTAATTCAATTCTCCTCTAGAATTTTCAATCCCTAGATGCTAAAACCTTTCAAACCCTAGATTCTAGTCTTGCAAAACCTTGATTACTAAACAAACCCGTTATAACTTGAAATGCACATAAAACAAATTTGTACAAGTGCACAAATGAGTCTTTTATAATGACAAGTACTCTTTGACTCATGAAAAAGCTAGGAGACCTAATGAAAAATAACTTTAGCATGAAACCCATGCTCCAGAAATCATTTCCTTTTATTCTTTACATTATTTCCCTTTCTCATTTTTATATAAGAATTACATCATGTCATGGGTCAAATGACAATTATGAAGACTGAAACTAGTTAAATATTCCAACAAGGGGTAATTTAGTTGTGAGCTTGTGGCGTTACCCATTTCTTACATGTTTAATCTCTATTTAGTTAATAACTTCAATGGAAATACTACAAGAATTAAAAACATTTATAATTTTATATTATGCAACAAAGAAATTTTTTATCTAATACTTTGGAAGCTTTGTGAACTTGCTTGCACTGAGAAGAAATTTAATTTGTACATTTCAGTACCTACTAATTCTAGGTTTTATAACCCCTGAATTGAAATGGCACTTTTGAGTGAATTGTAATATTTTGATCTTGTGTAGATATTAATTTAACAAGAATACAAGGCAATCAAATTGGGAGAAGCAACAACTATATTCTAGTTTTAGGAGCAATAATTGATGTCGTTCCTTTGAAAGTGATGAGACAGTTAGGCCTTACAACCACTAGGGCATATAGAAATGTATGTGTCATGGATTATAAGAAAGTCAGGATGGGAAGAGGAATAACTCCACATTTTTGTGATATTCAGTGACTTAAAGCATGCATATATACAAAAGGAAGTGGTTGCTTTCTTCACATTCCACGAGGGACTATTGTTCTTTCTTAAGATTGTTCAGTTCACATACCTATGAATTATGTACAACAACAACAAATCCTAAGGATTATGCATCTAACATTCCCCACTTAACTTGAATGTGTGTTTTTTAGTCCAAGCATCATTTTAAAATTTTCAAAATTTTCTCTTCCAAGTGATTTGGTGAAGATGTCAACAAATTTCTCATTTGTGGAACAATGTCTCAAATGAATAGTCTTTCCCTCTACATGATAATGAATTAGATGGTACTGTATCTTGATATGCTTGGTTTTCTCATGTAATATGGGATTCTTGGCCACCTTAATTGCGTAAGTATTGTCAACCATAAGAAGAGTAGAATTCACTTGTTTCTCCTTCACTTCACTTCATCATAAGTCAAGGTAGGCACATTGCATGGGATTGGTGCCTCCTTTAGGAGGATCAAAGTTATATAAGGTGAGGTTTAATGACCATTATTTGGTAGAATTTTCTTGATAGTAATCAACAACGCTTCATCTCTATCTCTTCTTTACTTCTTGCCTTTCTATCTATACTAATGCAAGATAGGTTATTGCAATCTATTTGTTTCACTACTTCCAGGAATGTTTATGAAAGGAAAATAAATTGTTTTCTTTATTCCACTACTTCTAGGAATGTTTATGACAGGAAAATAAAATGTTTTCTTTCGCTGAATATATGTTTCAAAAATATAGGTAAGGTTTGAAAAGAAGGTGGGAGATTATTTGTTTAAATAACTGAAATAACATAATGTGAGATTGATTATTTGTTTAGATAATTGAAAAATATTTTCTTTTGTTGAAATATATAGTATGGGGGACATTACAACAATGATCTTGATTGGTTTGATGATGATGAGTTGTTCATTTCTCCTTACCCAATCGTAACAATCAATAAGCTTGTCATTAGAACAAACAAAGAACGAGTTTGTTTGATTCACATTAATAATAAAAGTCTTGAGATTAAAGATAGTCTCAATGTGTTCAACCACAATTTCACATATATCAAGGAATAACCATATCTTAAAGTTATCTTGTATGTCATAAGTTCAATTATGAATGCTTGTTTTATAACTTTTACATTATCTAATCGAAAACACATTTTCTTTCTTATATAAGATCTTTTGGCAGAGATCACACCACAACATACGAACAGCTCGAGATTCCAGCTTTCATTGGCAAAGAGTCATACATGATGATCATATACTAGAATAGGAGCACAAGGAAGTTATTCCGACAGTGTCAAGTAGTGCACGAAGTAAAGAAAACTGTAATGCTCTTTTTATTTATGAAATACTTGTAATAATAATAACAAAAAATATCAATTTAATAATTCTTTCTCGTTACAGTTGATGATCCACCCCTCTTGTGGCAGCCTCAACGACGTCATGAGTACATGACTAGGTTGTAAAAAATAAAGAAAAGAAAAAAGAAATTATTGTACTACTTATACCATTAGAAACATCACATACCATATTATGAAAACATATTTTTGATGATAAAATGTATTGAGATGAAGTATTTTGTGTCTATGATTAATGAATGAATGAATGAATGAATGTTATATGTTAATGAATAATTGTTATATATTTCTTCAAGTACATGACATTATTTCATATTATGTAAACACATTTTTTATGACAAAATTTATTGAGATGAAACATTTTTTGGATCTACGAATGGATGAATGTTTGCTATTTGTTTCTTTATGTATCTTAATGTCTTGCTTTCAACAATTTCCTATTAGATAGATTGGATACTGGGGAATTGATGGTGATGTGAGGGGGTGCAAGGGCCATGAGAGCTTCCACCTTCATGTGGTTGGCCCTTTTCAATAGAGAATAAATTAGGTTTTGGATAATCTTGGAGAAAAACACCCATTGTTGCTTTGTCAATGTCAAATTCAATGTTGTTCTGTCAATGTTGACTTCATTGACGCTTCGTCGAGTGGAGGGAGGTATGATCCAAGATTAAACTACTCCAATAAATTATTCTCAAACTGACAGGAGCTCATTCAGGCATTCATGCACTCAAGTACTTTTAATTATTATTTATTCATGCAATCAAATTTAATATTTGGTCAAATTTAATCTAAGTTTGCCTCATTGGTCTCATGAATATGTGCAACACAACTAGTATTAATTCAGATGTTGAAGTGAAACAATTATTAGAAGCCAATAGCTCAAAATGGTAAGAATACATTTATCATTCAATTTTTTGTTATTTTTATTAGGCATTTATTTTATTGCTAAATATTGAAAATATGTCCATTTATTCACTTTGTCATTACACTTGGTTGAACCTATTCCCTTATTTCATATACTATATTACTAGCTAAGATTTAAATATGAAAAAATGTTGAATAAACAAGTATAACAAACAAATATATACCCCTCTTAAGGGATCACTAGATAAAGATAAAGAAACCCTGGATTTGTTGGAAAATTCATTAGGATGGAATATTAATTCACCTTTCCTTGCTTTGACATTATTTGTGACATTATATTACTCTTCTTTTGTTTATGTTTATGTTCTTATCATCAAATCAATGCCAAAAGAAAAATAAAATGAAGATCACATGAACATAAGGTAGGGGCTCCAAGCCAAGGAAAAACCCCTCCAAGGGGAAAACCGAAAATAAGTTCTCTTCTTATAAAATCAGTTTCAAAGGAGACTTCCAAAACTAAACCCTAGGCGAGGGATCCCACAAAAAACCAAGCCATCCAGCCACCCTCTCTTCTGCAAAACAAGAAAAGGCTCTTCCAAGGATAACAAAGCAACACTTTCCAACCTTCTTTCCTTACCCAACGATTATACAAATTTCTCTATGATTTTAGACCTTAGAAACCCTAGGGCACTCACACATGTGGTCAACAAGGGACATATTTCAGACCTTTGATTCCTTCTAATGCTTCTTCATTCCTTCAATGTCTTTCTCCTTTTTTTAGGGTTTTTCACACTTCTTAATTGCAAATCGAACCCAAACTTCATGCTTGATATTTGTCCAAGGAGGTGAAAATTCCTCCTTTATATAGCCTTCCAAGCGGTTATTTAAGCCCACTATAGGCCGACTTTACCTAGTTGGTTGACTTGTTCTTGGGAGCCCTCTAGACACTACAAAATACAAAATAAATTATCTTTTTTCTTAATACAAGTGCCCATAAGGGTCTTTAACAAAGTGACAATGACTCTTGACTCGTGACAAACCCTAGGAGCATTCAATGGATGCTTGACTTAATGAAAAAATGACTTAAGCATGAAACTCATGCTCCAAAAATAATTTTATTTTTAATTATTTACATCATTTTCTTTGTCCAAATAAGATTTACATCATTACATGAGTCAAATGACAATTATGCAGATCGAAATTAGTTACATTCTTCAACACTCCCTCTTAACTAGGGAGGTATTCATAATTTTCCAACGGGTACAAGGACAATACTCCCTTTGAAAAGTTCTCATTAGAAGAGTCAAATTGATAAGCCAACAGTAAGCATTAACATTATGATCAACCAACGTTGTCTTTGAGGCCTAACTAGACAAGCTCTACTTCATTCAAGAACATTGTCCTGGGAGGCTTTATGTGTGATACCACACTACATATACAAGGCACATACCCCACCAGGATGTCCACAAAGTATGACCTTTTAGGACTATGCTTATCTTGGATTGTTGGCCCTAAATCCTCAAAGAATAACAGTTCTCTTCTCCCACTCTTATCTTGGATACCTATCATGTCCTCAAAGAGTGTCGGCCCCTTTCCTTTCTTGGTTTTTCTATCCTAAGGGAAACCATGAATGCTTATCCAATCCTCTAACGTTCTCTCTACAAGGCCTTCACATAGACTTATGGTTGTTAGTCCTAGTCAAGTGCTTGACATATGAAGTAGAGAATGCACATGTGATGTCCAACACCACTCCCTCTCAACCAGAGAGGATATCCCTATTCTCCTTTTTAACTTGAGAATAGATCGTTTCTCCTATTCAAGGAGACTCCTTTACTCTCCCTCAAATCTAAAGGTGATTCCTGACTTCCTTTCTGATTGGGAGGTCATATACACAAGCTTTCTAACTTCTCTTCATAAGAGTATCAACCGTAAGTTCTTCATAGTTTCCTGGCTCCCTCTTTTCTCCACATCTCGTCGTATCGAGCTTGCTTCCTTTTCATGGAGCCATGTTCTTCAATCTTGTGACAGGTTCCAGATCATTAATTTTTCACATCATTTTGAACTTTTCAATTTTAATGAAGGCATTATATTGAGCCTTCCCAAGTTTCTAGTTGATCATAACTTTCTCAAAAAAGTGGTCTCCTTTGACCTTCAGGTTATCTTCTCACATTGTTAGGTTTCTACGAGGGAACAAACAAATTAGAGTTTCTCACTAGGGCTTTTCCTATTTAAGTTCCATCTAAGGTTTTCAATCCATAGATGCCAAAAAATTTTGACTAGCTGAAATCTACAAACCCGAGGTTCAAAACATGCAGTAAAAACCCTAACTCATTGCTTTATGCAAACCCTTTATAAAACAAATATACATACCTCAAAGATCACATACCTTTGTCTTCCATGATCACTAATTAGGGCACACTAGTTTCCTGTTAGAAAATTGATTAGGGAAAATTTGTAATTTAACATTTTCCTTACATGATATTTACTTGTGATTTTATGTTTTTCTTCTTAATTATGATTTTGCTCTCATCATCAAATAAATTCCAAAAACAATAAAGATCATGTGAACATAAGATATAAGCTCTACGCTAGGGTAAAACCCATCCAAGGGGAAAACCCATCAAAACTTCTCTTATTATCAACTTGAAAGGAGACTTCCAAGACCCAAAACCTAAACTAGGGCTCCCACTAAGTCGACTAGCCTACCCTTCCACAAAATGTCTTCAAGAATAACGAAGCATAAAATTTCCAAGACGAGGCTCTTCTGGTATTTAGGTCATTATAATATCCTTATGCAATTTGAGACTAAGGAAACTCTAGACAATTTAGAATGCTCGCACATGATAGCATCAGACTTCCAAAATAGCTTCTCTTCCTCCCTTCGTATGGATCTTCTAGCTTCTAAGAACCTTCGCACTTCCTTTAGCCGTAGATGGAAAGATAAGATGTGAGTGTGTTTCAAATGAGGTCAAGCTTCCTCTCTTTTTATAGCCTTTCGAGTGGCTCAAATAGCCCTTTTTGGGTTGACTTGGCATGGTTGGCTGACTTGTCTTGTGCAGCCCTCCTAAACACTTACAATTACAAAAAATAGTATTTCTTTGATTGATCCAATTACCCAATAGGGTCTTAATAACATCGACTCATGATACAAACTTAAAAGCATACACTTGATGCTTGACCTATTGACCAAATAACATAAGCATGAAACCCATGCCTTATTAAAAAAAATATTTTACATTCTCTTTCTTCTTTTGATCAATACATAAGAATTACATCATGACATAAGACAAAATACAATTATGAAGACTGAAACTAGTTACGATTTCCAACATTCCCTCTTAATTAGGGAGGTGTTCATAATTGTCCAACCGGTACAAGGACAATACTCTATTTGAAAACTAATTTATAAGAAGAGATCTAGAATGATAAGCATCACTCATCATAGGCAGCATTGTCACATTACCCAAGGCCTTGACAAGTACACTCTATCTCTCACAAGATCAGAGCACAATACTAGGAGGCATTCCATAGGACACTATACTGCCTCATCATGGTACATACTCCACCTAAGATACCTGTAGTAATCCTGCCACCAGACCATTCTTATCCAAGTCCATGTGACTTAGGATATCCATCCTAATCCATCACATTACATGACTCTCAGAATGTTTGTCCAAGATGCTTATTCAATCCAACATTCTCCTTATCAATGTCCATGTACTTGACTTAGGACATCAGTCCTAATCCATCATAGTACTTGACACAAGGAGAACCAAACAAATCATCATTCTCCCTATCCGTGATGCATGCACTAGACTTACGGTTGTTAGTCCTGGTCTAGCACATGACACGGGGAGAACCAGTGTCCAACCAAACTCCCTCTCAATGCGGGAGGACATCCCTACTCTCCATTTAATCAAAGAATAGATCATGCTCTTATTCAAGGAGACTCCTTTTTCTCACTCTCAAACCTAGAGGAGATTTCTCGCTTTCTTTGTCTTTCATAAAATCACCAGTTATCAATTGTTTAGAGCTTGCACGACTCCCTCTTTCCTTTGCATCTTATTGTATAGAGCTTGCTTCCTTTCATGGATCATGAAGTCATCTTCTTACGACAGTTTCAGGTCATCCATCTTACACATTACTTTTGTCTCAACCTTATCAATGAAGGCATTCTATTGAAATTTCCCAAACTTCAAGTTGACCATAGCTTCCTTACAAAGTTGATCTTCGTTCTAGATCTTCAGGTTATATTTTCACATCGCTACCTTCCAATCCCAAGATGAGCACATCTTTATCTTCAGGGATGCCAGGTACCAGATGTTGAGCTTTCCCTTAATATCCACACAGTTGATCTTGTCTCAATAGTCATCATATACCCATGCAACAACTTTTCAGGTAGCATAACAACATGTTAACCAAATAACCAATAATAGATACCAACATCAGACTTACCTCACCATGATGACCTTTTCAAAACATCCTCATCCTCATGGTCCATCTTCATATGAGTCTACCTTTATGCATCAGAGTGCCCAAGGATCCAACTTGATCACCAAGTTACCATTTTTCCTTCAATGAACTTTGATAGCAATAGTTCTCTCAAGGTTTTTATAGTTCCCTCCTTACATCATGCTCATCAAAACACAGAATCTGCTTTTCTTTGTCATCCTTCCCATTTTGCTTCCTTAAGCAATATTCACTAGCAAGTACCACCAAGCAAAATATACAAGTATAAGAGAATGATTATAATTTTGAAAGTCTAGGGATACCATGGTATCTTAGAGGGAGAATTCCTAGGGTTTTTAGATCCAAACCCTAAGTTCCTTGATATTTCCCTTTGAAACATTAGCCCTAGAGTTTGAACCCAAATTTCCATCAAATTCCACCCTCACTAGGATTTTCCATACACCCTAGACTACCTACAAACCCTAGAAACCAAAAGGTAGGGTTTAAACAGATTAGGGTTAGGGTTTCTTTCTTGACAATGGTTTTTTTTTACTTCAAGCACCATCTAGGGTTTATAATCTCTAGATTTCAAAGATAAAGTCTACAAACCCTATGATCGTAGAAAACCCTAAGACATGTAAAAGTGGACCTTTCATCCAGTTATGCATAAAAAAATGCACATACCTTAGTCGACCATGGTCACTTGAGGTTGTTGCAAAGCCCTCTCCTTGATTTCATTGTCCAAGGTATTTCCATTTCCATCACTGGCACAATCTTTATATTGATGCCAAAGCCAAAATTTGACTTCCAGTGATCTTTTGAATGGAAAGCAAGATTACTCTTTCAAGAGACTCTTTACTTCTCTTTTACTAAGTCAAGTTATCTTGTAGGTGTTACAACAGGTCTAATTCACAATCCAAGGTGCATATACTTCCTTCACCGATGAGTACAGCCTTCAAGATGCTCTCCACAAGGTGACTAACAAATGTTTTGGTTGTTAATGTCCTTTTTCATCCAAGATCCTAGGAAATTATGATAATTTCATTCTTTGGCACAATCATTTTAAAATGCTTCCTAACTGCTCTCTAAATGAACTCCTAGAATGGCCCTTAAACTAGGGCTTCTCAATTACCACAAAATGACTTTGTAAAGAGCTCTAGAACTCTTCCAAATGGATGTGTATTTGATCCTTCTTCAAAGTGTCATAATTGGTTGGAGTAAAAGGTTGCATCTAGCCTTGGCAATGGCTTATTTAGGTCTCTATATTTCTGAAGATGATTGCGGCCTTTAGTGGTTGTAGCTTTAGATCAAACCTTTCAAATAGGCCTAATATGTCTTTATATAGTTCATTCTTGGTCCCTTTACAAGTAGCTTTAATATGCAAAGCGAGATTTGTTCATTCAACTTGTCCTGACGATGAACCACACTAGTTGGTTCGAAACGCGTCACAAAAGCATCCCAATGTGATTTTCACCGAAGAATCTTCTCAAGCTTTCATGTTGACTATTAGGACTACTTCTAGTCCACTAAAGACACCTCAAATTTATAATTTAGTCATCCTTATAATATTGCATAGAATTGTATACTTTTTAGATTTCTAAGATAGTTTGAAGCCCTTAGACAATGCCTAGCCCTTCGATCTTCTTCATAGAATTTTTTACTCTTCTTTGAACCCTGAAAGAATGCTTCTTGACTCTCTTTTTCTCCTCGACCTTATAGCTCAAGTCTGTGGCCCTGATCACATAGATTATGACTTATAAACAAACCCATAATTATATTCTTAAGCTTGACACTGCTTTTATAGGGTTCGGTCCTCAAGATGTTAGTGAACACTAATATCAAAATAGCATTTGGCTTGATAGAAATATCGGAAAGGAACCATTAAATCATGATCATGCCCTTCTTCTAATTAAGAAATGGTTATATAGGTAAGGAAAAACTACTCTCTTTGAGATCTCTTCTTGGTCAAGATTTTTGGGTGTTTGGAAAAGTTGTGATTTTGGGGTAGTTCTAGAGTACTTGTTTGATCCTATGTGGACTTTAGTCTTTCACCTACAAGGAAGTGCACCGAGACATATGGTAGAAACTAATTCTAAACATTAGGAACTCATGAATACATTGGGAAACAAGGATATGAACATTAACTCTTATATTAAAGAATCACATTAAAATATGGGATTTGGAATAAAAACTTCCATTTGGATGGTCAAAATATACATCTTCTATTGGACCTATGTTCATGGAAAGATCTTAGTAATTGAAAATATGTGCAAAAGTGGCATTCATGGCCCTTCAAGGTGTGTTTTTTTATGTTTCTCATCTAGTGTACCTTTTGCTCACCTTATTTTGGAATGTGATTCACAAGGTTGGCTTGGAACTCTATATTGCAAGGAGTTGGTCATAAATTTAGTGGCCATCATCTGGGTCACATATTTTTTACAACTGGAAAAATCTATATATGGGGACTTTTAAATACAAGCCTTTATTCAAAAAAGTATGGCTATCCTTTGCACAAAAAAAATGTTAGAAGGTCTAGCTAGCATGAATCAATCACATCTTCCATAATGAGAAGGTGTCCCCTAAATTTGTTGTTAGTAATGCAATATCATTATTAATAGAACACCTTAACTCTCATCATCTTAACAAGATTTATACGCATTATTTCCAACTTAGAAATCTTAGTTTCTTTTGAACAATTTAAGCATTTGTCAATGGACACCCGTCTCCGCATCGATGAGGAGAAATTACTTGTATTCGTGATGAGCTCGGTTATGCACATATTTATTGGTGTACTTCACTATTCTCCATCTCCATCATGCGAGAACATTGTTGTTATTGTGCTTGCACAAACCATTTCTTCATTGACATATGTAAAGTCTTGTTTACTCAATCGTTAACTTTCGATGTATTGTTCACTACTATATTATGGATTGTGTCGTATGGGATTGGTTACTACTGAATTTTACCCTACTTCTCTTGGTCATCATATTATTGAGGATGTGATTGGATTAAAGTGATGTGATGTTTATTGCATGTAGATTGTTTTGGGCTATGTGATTCATCAAAGGGAATAGAATATTTAGAGTGATGTGATATGTTGTGCAACTGTAAACTAATAGTCCACATGATATGTCACAAGTGAAAGCTTTTCCTTGTGATACATTGGGATTAAAAAAATATTTGGTTCATATGATATTTTGTGAGAAAGGAACATTCCAAGGATGCAATGAGGAGGAAGGTGCATAAGGTTTCAATTCAAAAATTCCCTTTGTCAAGACTAATGAAAAGTTGAAGTGACGCATTTTATTACAACATAGGAAAGTTTGCAAGGAAGCCATGTGATTCATGAGGAAAGAAAAATTAAACATAATACAAGGCATGGAATAAAAGCTCCTACATTATGTGAAAAGAGAGGTTATGACAAATTTGTAAACTAGGAATGACGTTGGAGCAATACAATACATTTCATATAAATAAAAATCTTAGCATAAAATTTTAAATAGCATAAAAATCTTATTTTCCTATAGCATTTGAATTATTAAGAATCCATCCACTAGCCAAGACACCTAACTATTTTCCAACATGTGTCCTTAGAAATAACTCTTTTTTGGTTGGCTTGCAAAAATTGACACCAATGATCAACTAATAGCCTTTTCTTTTCCAAAGCAATGTTTGTGTTGATTGTTCTATCATGCTCCTTATAATAGAAGTCTCTAGTGATTGTCAATTCAAAAAGGTAAGCCACCAAAACATCCATAGATTATATTTCAATCAATATTGATACAATGAAGATGAGGCTAGTAGTGAATGATATGAATGCCCTGGAGGAGATGTAAAGTAAGCTCTACGAAGGGAAGCTTCACTATAGTCAAACTCAGCACATAAGTCCTACTGATCTCATCGAGATAATTCTACTCTAAAAACATGTTCTCTTATTCTCTAATGGTGTAGATATTGAAGCGCTGGATCTACCACACAATAATCAATACCATATACCATCCAATTTCTAACTAGAGATGGATTAGAAGGAGGTAGAGAATGCCTCTAATACGCATAGGCATAAGGACATGATGCTTACAAATAATAAGCATCAACAAATGGTGCACGATGAGGAAATACTATGTGAGGTCGATATAATGGACCTTGGGGAACCTAATCAACATATGCTACATATCTTTCCTCTCTTGTCACCCTATCATTATGAGTGCCTTGAAGAACAAGTCTCCCCACTCCACTATCTCATGGAGCACAAGAGTTCTAAGAATTTACCATTTGAAACATATAGAGCCATCGATATAGATATATAGGGAGGTTTGAATGGCTCTGGTTGGATCTGAGAGTGCCCCGAATCAAATTATATATATATTTTTAATGCTCAGGTACCCATATCTTACTCCACACTGACGGAATAAATCTTCAAATATCTGACTTTGAACCGACAGAACAAAGTGTCAGCACCATAACACTCTCATTGCATAAACTTATTATAACGTCGATTATCCAATGCTAAACCGTCAGACATCCGACTCCATATTGATGGAACAAACCGTCAAATCCCATCGAACTAGACTAATATGGCATCGGATATCCAACGTAAAAGCGTCAGATGTTGAAACTCATTTTTGGCATCCAGGGCGATGGGTATTCAACGTTTAGCCTGTCGCATATCTGATGCCTGTTGGCGTCGCAAAACCGACTACAAAGCATCAAATGATTAAAGACATTTTTGGGCAACTTGGGCATTGGATATTTAATGTTAGTCTCGTCGAATATCCAATGCTTAAAAAAGGGTTGATTATTTGACACAATCCCACCAACGAGAATTATGACTCCAATGTGTCGGATAGTCGATGAATATATGTCGATTTTTTGCCCCATTTGTACTAGTGTTCCTTCTTCAAAATCTTGGTCATACCATTAGAATTGGTTATCTTCCTAGGTTTCCTTGTGATACCCCTTAATTCAATTTTCTTTCCTTCTGAGAAAAATTTCAAGAAAAGTTCTTGAAAAATAAAAGTTATCGTTCCCAAATATTGTAACTATTGGACTCCTAATACAACATCTACACCACCCATTGGAATGGTGAGCATTAGACTATTCAATACATATTTCCCCCATGGTTAGATTGATAATATGGCACTTCCCTGAGAAATTTATAGTTCCTCCATTTACAACCATCACTTGACACTTTGGTGTTGGATATAGAATGCAATTCAAATCCTTGGCTACTTTATAATGAATAAAATTATGAGTACTACTTGAATTAATCAACACTATTACCTTTTTCTTCTTGATATATCCTTTTATCTTGAGATTTTGAGGAGTGGTAATTCATTCCAATGCATTACAAGATATGGTTAGATTCATTTCTTCGTTTTCATCCGTTGGGGTTGGTTCCTAGCATATATCTTTTTCTTTTGATATTTCTTATTTCATTTCTTTCTCCTCTTCAGAATTTATGTAGAATAATTTCTTCTTAGCACACTTATGACCTTCACTGTATTTGCTATCACAACTATAACAAAGCACTTTTGCTTTTTTTTTCCTCCAGTTGTTGTGTTGTCAAGCTTTTAGATTGTGGGAAACTAAGAGCGACAAAACTTCCATTTTTATAGTTGTGAGTGGTAGACCTCCTTATTGCCATAATTTTTCTTTCAACTTCTCTTACCACCCTGAATGCATTCTCCAGTGAATTAGGTTCCCAAAGGAAAACCTCACGTTGGATGTTATCCTCTAAACTCCCTTGAAGACATCAATTAGATGCTCCTTTGGAATATCAGTTACCTGGGTATTAAATCTTTTCAAGTCCTTAATGTGTTCCCCAACTAAACCCTTTTGTTTGAGATTTATGATTTGGATAGAAAAGGTATTTCTCTTTGTATCCTCATAATGTGATATCAATTCCTCCATAAAAATTGTTTAAGTGACAAGTGCTTTACGAGAACAAAGTCATCGATACCATACAAATTGATTGGGTTCTAAATATAAAGATGCAATGAGTACCTTTTGTGTGTGTTGCACAGCATGTAGATCAAAGAACTACTCTATCTATAATATCCATGTTACCGAATCATCGTCGTCAAACATCCTCATATCGATCTTTGGAATGTGGTGGGTCTTAGACACAACATTGGGGTCTCTAAAATCATAATTTATATTCATTTAGAACCCTTCCAACTTGACATTCATCGTGTCCATGTCTACTTTAAAAACTCCCATGTCTACCTTTAAAACATCTTTTAAACCTTCCATGTTTGTTTTTAAACCATCCAAATCATTTTTTGTTGCTCTTTGTGAGAGTGAAATTTATTGCACCTGGTCTTGTAATTTGGATATTATTACATTTCTTCCTCTTCTTCATGCGTCATAGTAGAGCTTTACGTTTCCTTATTGGGTGTATCCATTTTTTTGTTATGAGACATATTGGAACCAAATAATGATTTATATACTTCACTATGCTCTTTGAATAACTTCAAATTGATTTTTCAAACAAAAGTTATGAAAAATTAAAAATACACGTGTTTTAATAGCTTGGTTCTTATCTTGTTGATAAAGCTAAAATTGAAACAATTGTATCTTTGTGATTTTGGCCTCCCAAGGTCTTAAATTGTGTCCTAAGGTAGTCCTCTGTGTCCTCTTTCCAACCTCACTAGTGAGACCAAGATTGGATTCTTTGGGATGAAGTTATGTCAAATCTCCCACGATGACTTGATTATTGATTGGTTTAGGAGAGCGAACTTGTACAGTGTGCCACATGTCACTATTTTAACCTTTGATCCAGTATTCCTCTAATACCAACATTATCCAAGATCTTTTCTTCAATTGATGTTAGCAGAATTGCATGAAAGAGCATGTAAAACCATATGTGCAAATACTTAAAGAAGAAGCAACATAAAGGAGACAATAAAGACAATGCCCACAAAAGTTTGATAACAGATTTCGTCCAATGTGGACTACATCTTTGAGCCCTGCTTCAATAGTGGGGAGGCCACTTCATTCATCTCATCAAAAAGAAAGGCGAGTACATGGAAAAATACATCATTATACCTCCATTTCTGGGAGTAACCTAAAATTTGACAGCGCAAATGACAACAACCACAACACCAATGGGTCCATCTCATCCTTTTGACACTTTTGACTTTAAACATGACCCACTTCTAAAAAGTGCAGTGATGTCTCGAACTCTATGCCTAACAATTAACGAAAAAGGTGAGTTTCTGCCATGATCCCTGAAATTCGCTGCTCATATGAAAAAACTAATTGCACCATTGTGGTCCTTGCGAAATTCTAGTTGAAATGAGAATAAAATTGACCCCATTTTGACACTGCCAATTTTGGCCACACAGAGAATCTCTAATATTCCTCATGGATTCTGCATTAGGGATATTTTCTAGAATATGTTACAAAATATTCTCATCTTGAATATCGTGTCCATGCGAAGTTCTGCAGACCTGGTTCCTCCATGCAAGATTCCCTTCGGCTCCAGTTTCCAATGGCCTGAGTTTTGCGCCCTTGGCCCGCTCATGGATTTGTCGGCGTCCTCTACCCAATGGCACAATGATAAGGGTTTAAATATTTTTATGTTGGCAGAGTTTTCAAAACCGAGCCCCTCAAGCTCTTGGTTAGCGTGGTTATGCGAGGTCGTTGGTGGGGCAGAGGTCCCGAGGTCAAACCCTGCTGGCCTCCCCACATTTTGGTTTGTAGTTATAACCAACAACTCATCATTGAATTGATTGTCGGCCATATATATATATATATATATATATATATAAACATCGCCTGGACAACTGCCTAACTATTTCAACCACCATATGTATGGTTTCGCCATATAAAACATCGTTGATAATACAAAACAGAGCCCAATGCGCAGTTATATATAATTGTTAACAAAACCTTTTGTTGTGATTTTAAAAACTAACAAATGATTATATTTGTCGTTGTTTGCCATTCAAAATCTTTGACCGCCATAACCAATCACCGTTTTAACAAACTGCCACTTATAATTGTAACCGCAGATTCCATTATATATTAAAATGTCTCCCGCCAAACTTGGTTAACTACCATAACCACACGGTTTTGGTTATAACCATCGATAATTTTTAGAACTGCCCAATATTGTATGTTTCTACCAAACATTGTAACATTCACTTTTGAATTCAGCCACCAAGTGGGTGCCACATGACACCATATCCATTTGGCCTCAAATTGCTACCAACTTTAGCAGGGGTCGCCATATTTGGCGGTCCCACCAAATGTACTGGTGTCGCTACATTTATTTGGTATTGCGCTATATTTAGTTCCCAAGTTGCCAAATTTGGCCGAACTACCAAAGTTGTCAAAGCTCCAAATTTAACTAGCACTCTACTAAACCTATGATTTTGGCCTAGTTTGACCAGAACTTTGACTGGGCATAACTTCCACATATGGAGTCAGATTGAGGCATTGTTTGCATCGTTGGAAAGCTTGCAACAAGCTCTTCAATTGAGTCTTGGCTTCACAACGATCCGAGGACTTTGATTTTTGAGCCATTAAGGATCGTCCTGGATCATTCCTCTCCACTGAAGGATTTTTGGTCCACCAAAAGTATAAACAATATTGCAATCCTGGTTTGCATAACAAATGCCTTTGATAGAACACCTTCCCTTTCCTTGACCTTTGTACTTCATAACTTGGAATGATGAAACCAACACTTGTATCCATATGTAAATTTGTAGTTGCCAATATATGTCCAACTTGTAAGACCCAAACAAGATTATACTTGCAAGAGTTTATAGAACACTCATGGTCAAGTTTTACAATAGCAACCATAACCCATGCTATCCAACAAAAGGCCAAAATATCATGATGTTGCATATCCAAGTGATGTCATACATTCATCACTTTTATAAACTTTAAAAAGCAACATATAATTTACAATTGTGGTCATGCCAAACTACTTGGAAAAGCTACCCCTTCCCTACCTAACCAGGTTAATGGGCTTTCTTCTCATAGTTGGCTTCCTTGTTGAATTAATTCACTGGTCGGTTCCTTCATGAGTGCTTTCTTGTCCTTCTTGGGACACAACTCTAGATGGAGCTTCCAACATATGGCTCTTTGATGTCCACCTTTGTTGCAATGGTTGCAATGGTTCTTCTTTCTCCATACTTTCTTGACCTTCTTTCAACAACTGTCTTTGGTGTGGCTCTAACAAAGAGAGATTTCCTTAGCTCTTCCCTTGGAATGCTCATCTCCCTTTGGAGATGACCTACAATCACGATCGTTGGAATGGTGTGATGTAGTCTTAGCCTACATTGATTCAGGCTCCCTTGCTTCTGCTAGTGATAGTGAGCATGCAACTTTGGAGTGTCTTTCAAATGCACCAATATCATCATCATAATGAGAACATGAAATTGATGAATCGTTGACACCGTTTACCTTACTTGTCGATTCTGGAGTGGGTGAGGATGACTTTGCTAAACCTTTGTTGCACTTCTACTTTTCCAAGGCCTCTTCTGCAACTTGTAACTGAAGTTGCAATCTTTGTTTCTCCTCTTCTACTTCTCGTAGCATCCTCTTCAACTCAACATTCTCTACTTGAATGCTTTGGTTGATCTCCTCATTTGAATGATGAGAAGAAGATGAAAAGAATAACATTCACTTGAAAATGGAGATGGAGGTTCTCCTTCATTTGTTGAAGCATCGTCCTCTACTCTATATTTCTTGTTCTTTTCCTTCTTTGTTATTCTCTTCTCATAATTTTTAAACAATTTATCTACCATGTCAACCATCATGTAGAAAGCTTGACAAAAAAAAAATTTCATTTGTCATTTTCCTTCTTCGTGTTGCATGTCCAATCTCTAGTTATCATTCACACTCGCAATTCACATTAGCAAAATGACCACTCTTATACCAAACTTAATTTGATATTCCTCTAATATCAACATTATCCAAGATCTTTTCTTCGGTTGATGTTAGTAAAATTGCATGAAAGTGCATGTAAAACCATATGTACAAAAGACTTAAAGAAGAAACAGCATAAAAGAGACCATAAAGACAATGCACACAAAAGTTTGATAACGAAGTTCATCGAATGTGGACTATGTTTCTGGACCCTGCTTCGATAGTGGGGAGACCGCTTCATTCATCCCATCAATACGAATTAGGCGAGTACATGGAAAAATACATCATTATACCTCCATTGCTGGGAGTGACTTAAAATTTGACTACTCAAATGACAAAAATCACGGCACCAGTAGGTCTGTCTCATCCTCTTGAGACTTTTGACTATAAACATGACCCACTTTTGAAAGGTGCATTGTTGTCTCAAACTTCATCCCCGCCAATTAATGAAGAAGGCGAGTTTTTGTCATGACCCCTAAAATTTTCCGCTCATATACAAAAATTGATTACATCATTGTGCTCCTTCCAAAATTCTGGTTAAAATGAGTATAAATTTGACCCAAATCTAACAATGTTAATTTTGGCCCCACAGGGAATCTCCAAGATCCCTCACAAATTCTACATCAAGAATGTTCTCTGTAACATGCTGCAAAATATTCTCATCTCAAATATCAGGCACGCGCGAGGTTTTGTAGGCCTAGTTTCTCCGCACAAGGTTCCCTTCAGCTTTGGTTTCCAATGGTCTGAGTTTTGCACCCTTGGTCCACTCACAGCTCTATCAACCTCCTCTACACAATCGCACAATGATAAGGGTTTAAATATTTGTATGCTGGCAAATTTTTCAAAGTCGAGCCCCTTGGGCTCCTGACTAACATGTTTATGTGAGGTCGTTGGTGGGGAGGAGGTCACAGGGTCAAACACCGCAGGCCTTCTCCATATGAAACATTGTCGATAATATAAAATAGAGCCTGACACGGTTATATATAACCGATAACAAAACCTTTTGTTTTGATTTTTAAAACTTTTGAATGGTTATATTTGCCGCCATTTGCCATTCAAAATCTTTGACCGTTGTACCCAATCATTGTTTTAACAAAATGCTAGTTGTAATTGTAACCACCATTTCCAATATATATTAAAATGTTGCCCGTTGAACTTGGTTCACTGTCGAAACTACGCGGTTTTGGATATAACCACCGACAATTTTTAGAACTGCCCAATATTATATGTTGTTGCCAAACATTGGAACAATGACTACCGAATTTGGACGAAGTGTGCCAATTTGGCCACCAAGTGGGTGCCACATGGCACCATATGATTGGGCCACGTGACCCCACACCATTGGGCCTCAAACTGAAACCAACTTTAGTGGGGCTACCATATTTGGCAGTTTTGCCAAATGTAGCGGTGTCGCTACATTTATCTGGCGGTCCACTATATTTAGCCCCCAAGTCGCCAAATTTGGTCAAACTACCAAAGTTGTCGAAACTCCAAATTTCACTGGCACTTTGCTAAACCTGTCATTTTGGTTTAGTTTGACCAGAACTTTGACAAGTCATAACTTCCACATACGGAGTCGGATTGAGACGTCGTTCGCATTGTTGGAAAGCTTGCGACGAGCTCTTTGATCTAATCCTAGTTTCACAAAGATCCAAGGACTTTTTTTTAGCCATTAGGGATCCACTTGGATCAATCTTTGAACCTGGAAATGATACACGAAAAACTACAATCTATGCATTCTCTTTCACTTTTTATGAAATTCAAATCTGATGCTTGAAAAGAAAATTATGACAATTTTCCTCGCAACCCCTGTTTGAAATTGAATTATAGAGCATGCAAAAACCCTAACTTTCTTGGACCATATCTTTGAACATGTATTGAACCAAGGTCTGAAATTTGTATACGATGTTCAGCAAGATTTCGACTCCAAGTGGTCAAAATTTCAACTTTTGAAACCTACTGGAAAAAAAGTTATAGCGAAAATGCCAAAATGGCCTATTTGATATAGCAATACCCTAGGATCCAAAGCTCTGACATATGTTATGTAACCATATCACAAAATAGAGGAAAAGATAGATCAACAACTTGAAAATAAACTTCTTCGAAGGGGCAACCTCATTTTATATCACATAAATGAACAATTATGGGATGATTCAAATGACAAGACCTCCTTGGTATATATAAGAGTCTAAGGAGTCAAAATATAATTAGGACTTACATAACAATAATAATGTAAGGGCACAACAATAACAATAGTGGGCTTTTAGGGGGCATAACGATAACAATCTAGGGACTACACTAGTACTATAAAGACTTTACATTAACATTTTTATTATCATAATCATAAATGTCATTTTTCAACCATCTAAGTTTTGGTCTAAGTTTTGGTTAATTATTGATTGCATCTTTCAACATGTCATATATTATGCAAAAACTAAAAGATCTTTGCCCATATGTGAGGAAATATACATAATTTATTTTGTATGCGATCTTTTATTTTATATTTTTTTGGTCATCCTATTAGAATTTCGGTTTTAAAAGATTTCCTCTTCCAAGGTGGAGAAAGTTGATTTGACATATACTAAAAAGTGAAGAGAACAAAGAAGATGTATTAGATAATAAGTAAACCACATTATAGAATTTAGGCTTCTGTGATCCATATCAAATTTTTGAGAGATTCTTCAGCGTAAATCACATAAGAATTCATTTGTCGACGCGTTTCGAACCAACCACTGTGGTTCATTGTCAGGACAAGTTGAAGAAACACATCCAGCTTAGCTTGTTAAATAGTCTGAGCAGAGACTCCAACGGCTAAATTAACGGCTAATTTTGACCACATTAATTAAAAAAAATATTAAAATTATATCGATATGAAGTAATTAAATAACATATAAAAAACTATTCAATTTTCTCTCGAAATAATATTAATAACGGGTGACCATGCAAATAGGTTGATTAACATTAATCATTTGACATATTTAATTATAATGGGCTATCATTATCTATGTTTAATGATAAAATTAACCATGTACAGATATCTCCCAGAAATCTTTAATTAAATTTTGTAATTACTTAGCCTTGATTAATTGGTCATGTAACATAAATAATAGATTTGTTATTGAATTGTAACACATATCTTGCAGGCTGACTACCCACTTTGAAAAAGAGCCTTTTCTTAGATTGCCATGTTGGAATGCTTATCTACGGGGTTGTCCCTTCCAACAAATTATGTAACTGTTCTTTTGGATTTGTGTGCTTATGGTATTTGGATGGGAATGTATGTTTTCTATAGTTAGACTATCCACTGGGGTGACGTTCTTAATTGGGCAGAACCTCCCACCATGCTCAAGTTTACAATGGCTGTCCTCGTCACTTGAAAATATAACCTTTAGTATTGACTTATTGGCAAAAAAGTGTAACAGTTTATGTAGAAGATAACACTTTTTTTTTCACTTCTTTGCTGCTGAAATACATAATAACACTGGGTTCATAGGATAGAATAAAGTTTCTTGTTAGTTGTAATAGATAAGATAAGATAGGACAAATATTTCTTGATGAGTTTTGGTGGCTGGCAAACATCTCTGCAGATATTGAGAGTTTTAAAATCCTTTGGGCATTGTAGCTCTGGGCCCTTGTGCGTTGTAAAGGTTTCAGTTTCTATATGCAATCAAGGCCTATTTGGACTGATAAGTACTATACACATCAAAATGGTGTACCTATTGCAATATCCATCGCTCTGTAATATTGCAGTTATATTCCATCTGGTCCAGAAGTAGAACCAGTAGGTAAGTGAGTAATATTTGTACCAATTTCCTCAACCTTGTCTGAGGTTTCCTGTGAACTACCCATCTTGGACTCAACACCAGAGCTTCCTTTCAATTGCTCACTTTACCACTATTTTCAGGGTCTCAAAAGCAAACCTCTCCTTTCAAATTTCATTAGGCTTCCACTGTCTATAATCCAGGAAAAAGTTGGTTAGATATACACAGTTACTATGTAAATGATATGTATTATGAACGACAAGGAATCTAGACGGACTGCCTGATGACCATGTCTGCAACTGTCAAAAGATTCGAGTAGAACACAGTTTGAGCTTGGCTTCTAGATTATCCGATAAGTATATACTCTGTAGCCCTTTGTGTGGTTGCATGGGAACATCATCTTCTATTATCTATGTCCGATTTGTTGAATTCTATTGCCTTCATTCAGTAAGGTTTGCAGAAGAAACACCCAAGTCACATTCCATGAAAAGCTAAAAGAGTTAATTGTTTAGGTATATATACTAATCATTTGTGAAATTTAGAATACCCAGAATCAGCATACCATTGGGCATAGTGAAGAAGGTCTGTAACATATGGCTAAGCATTGTCCTTCATGCGCCCATTGTCCACTGAAATAAACAGTACTATTAGGATTCAGTAGGTTGTTGGAGAAATACAAAAGAAAAGCAATATACATTGTACAATAACATTACCTAAAGAGTAGAAGCATTCACATTGATTTTCAAATTTCTAAATTATAAATGTTATCCCATGGCTCAGGTTATATAGTAAGCTTGATGATTTCAAATATATTCTCATTTCCTACAATGATTTGCCCGTCGTTTGTTTAAAACCATTCAATCGGTCACTGATTGCTACAGTTATATCAGAAATAGAATGTAGCATCTGAGTTCAGGTTTAAAAAGAAAGGCTGATCTTACATATTAATTTGATATTTTCGGTCTTTTGTTTTTGGTGCATTTCACTTGGCATCCCCCAGTAATTTCTGCGGAAATGTCATCCACACTTCAAATGATAAAACAAAAGACATCACCTCAGACCACTATATCATGTAATCTTGATGGTGAACTTGCTGACATAGTGGTAATCACCATGCATAGAGGATCTTGATGTTTGGAATAGATTGCCAGTCAACACGTTAAAAGTTAGGTGCAAAGAAAGTGAACATCATCTCACTTTGATGGCAGGATAATGTGTTCTTCTGAAGATTCTATATGTCATGGAGCGAAACGTCTGTGTCGTTCAAATGCCCTGTTTGTGTCATTAAAAATTCAAATACCCTGCATCTGTGGCCCAGGAGATTTCTCCAACTTTCCACATTTGTGATGTGATCAGTCTCCTACAAGGAAAGCACACACCTTATTATCTACTTCAATCCAGCTGCATGCTGGCATCTTTTTTATCTCCCTGTCTTTCATCATTTTTCGCACCTTCTGTACCCCCTCCCACCTGCCAGCTGCTGCATAGATGTTTGAGAGCAGCACATAATGTGCAGCATTTTTCGAATCCAACTCAAAAAGCTTTTCTGATATAATTTCTCCTAGCTCTATATTACCATGGCTTCTGCATGCAGCAAGCAGATGTCCCCAAATGGCAGGAGGAGGTTTCATTGGCATTTTGTCTACGAAAGCATGTGCCTCCTTCAGATACCCAGCACGACCAAGAAGGTCGACCATGCAGCAATAGTGCTCCATTAAAGGTGTGATGTGATAGTTTCTCATGAGATCGAAGTATTTCCAAGCATCATCCACCAGGCCTGTGTGGCAGCATGCTGATAGGACACCAACAAAAGTGACAGAATTTGGTTTCACTCCCGAGTGTTGCATCCTTTCAAAGAGCTCGAGAACTTCCCTGCCAAACCCGTGCATGGCATATCCTATAATCATTGAAGTATATGAGACCACATCTGGTATGGGTATTGTGTCAAAAACTTTGCATGCATCCTCTATGCTGCCACATTTAGCATACATGTCAATTAGGCCGTTCTCCAAAAATAGATCAGATTGGAATCCACATCTAATTATATCTTCATGTACCTCCTTGCCATGTCCAAGGGCTGCCAAGTTAGCGCATACTGGTAGAATGCTGGTGAAGCCAACCGAATTTGGCTTCACACCTGTTGCCTTCATTTGCTGAAAAAGCTTCAAGGCCCCGGTAAAAAGCCCTCTCTGTGCATATCCTCTGATCAATGAATTCCATGAGACAACATTTCGTTCAGGCATTCTCTGGAAAAGCTGCAGAGCCCTGTCAATCTGCCCATTCTGTGCATATGCTGCAATCAATGCATTCCCCGAAACCACATCTTGTTTGGGCATTTGCTGAAAGAGTTCCAGCGCTTCGTCAACAAGGCCATTCTGTGCATATCCCACAATCATGGCATTCCATGAGACCACATTTCGCTCGGGCATTTTCTGAAAGAGCTTCAAAGCTTCGCCAACGTACCCATTCTGTGAATATCCCGCTATCATCGCTGTCCATAGGACAACATCTCGTTCAGACATTTTGTCAAACATATGGCGTGCATCGTCCATATTCCCGCATTTAACATACATGTCTATCACTGCGCTTCCTATGAAAACATCCTGCTCAAATCCACCTGTAACTATACGTTGGTGAAGAATCCTTCCAAGCTCCAGATCGACCATGTTGGCACATGCGGGGAGAATAGTGGCAAAGGTGAAATGATCGGGGTGGATACCTGTGTGTAGCATTCCATAGAATAAATCCAAAACCCCCTCGTTCTCTCCATGTCTTAAATAAGCTGCAATCATGGAAGTCCATGCCACTACATCTCGGTCGCGCATTTCGTCAAACATTTGGCGCGCATCAGCCAGACACCCCGACATGGCATACACTGTTACAAATTTAGTGTTTAAAGACATACCCAACTTAAATTCGGTTTGAATAATGTGGGCGTGGATCAGTTTGGCTTCTGGGATAGCTGCTTCTTTGTTAAGGCAGGCCTGCAACAGAGCAGCGTAGGTGGAAGAGTCTGCTGCTTTAATGCGAACCAAGAAGTTAACCGCCGCCTCCAATCTGCCGTCACGCAATAAACTTCTCACAACCCCTTTCGCGTCCGTGCCACGAGAACCGCGGAAGGACATTAACCTGCGACTGTTTTGGTTTAACAGGTTTCTCTTAATTTTCTGAAACATAACATCATTCTTGGCCTGCGATTGTTTTGGTTTGACCGGTTTCTCTTAATTTTCTGAAACATAACATCATTTTCCATAGCGCCTTTGTCATTCAAATCCACTTGTACTTGATGAGAGCCAATCCAGTATATTTTCATTTTAACAGTAAAGCATGTACAGTTTAAGAATTATAAACTTATTCCATTTCATGGCATAGCATGCACAGCAGCTTAACAGTCGAAAATGAAAGAATTAAAAAATATAAATTCCCATAAAAATTCAAATGAAACCTTTGCTAATTGAGAATTTGTTTGGATAAATTAATTACAAAATCAAACCTTTGATGATGGATAAATTATACAAAGGCATTTCAGGAAAGAGAAGTTGCAATGTTACGTAAATATTTTGATGGGTGAAATTACATTGGAAAAAATAATAATAATTAATTAAAATTACGATAAAATAGTGAATTTATTATATTTTTTTAGTTTTTTTATAATTTATGGTTTTGTTAATTTTATATATATTAAGAGGGATTAAATTTGTTGAGGTGTAAATATTTGTAGAGTGAAAAGAGATTTGATCATTTTTGTTTGATTTTTAGAGTGAAAAAAGATTTATTTTTGTCTCTTGGTTTAGAGTGAAAAGAGATTTGATCATTTTTATCTTTTTTTTAGTTTTAGAGTGAAAAGAGATTAATTTCAGTTTCTTGGTTTAAAATAAAAAGAAATTTGATCATTTCATTTTTTTAGAGTGAAAAGAGATTCATTTTCATCCTTTAGTAAATAAAAAATTAAAATAGATTTAGACTAGTATTATAATCATATTATAATTTACCAATTTTTTCTTTTAAATTATTTTTTAATCATTATTTAAAAACTCATCTCTAGCACCATCAACATGATATGGGAAAAGTATTGAACTTACAAAAGAAGTATTGTACTTATAAAAGCTTATGATATTTGTTAATGGAATTCTATCCATGGAAAAGTGAATGGTTTATAGGTTTTACTATTTATTGTTTGTTTTAATAGGTCTTTGGTGCTTTTGTTTTAATAGCTATGTGAATGGCTTGTGGTTTTTATTTAGTAATTAATTTTTTTTATTTTTTTTATTTTAGTGTACGATGTTTTGTTTATGCTTGTTTGGGCTTTAATATGATTTATGTGTGTTGATTTTTATTTAATGTTCCATCTAATGGTAATATGAAGTGGGTTTAACTCAATGTTTGTTTGGTGGTATTTTTTTGACTTAGTAACGGAGATAATGGACTTAATCTTTGTGGTATCTATTTCAAAACTTAATAATGTGCGAGGCTTCTTAGGATTTAATTAACCTTAGTTTCTCGTTGGTTCAGGGCTAAGGTTCTTTTTTTTTAACTCAATAAATGACATTGGATAGATTTGAGGTAGTCAACATTTATAGTTGTACTCATCTATTTTTCACTGCTTTTTGGATACTCTATGGTATCTATGTTTCTCACCCTTATGTGAGATTTAGTGGCTTATCTCTCTTGTGTGAGAGTGTTTATGTTAGTGGATTGATTTTTTAGGGTGTTTTCGTGTTTATGGATGGTAAAGCTTTTGTGCTTGGTGTTAACATTATGTTTTTAGATGGGGTTTTGGGTTTTATAGCACTAGTAATATTTTATGCATTTTAGTGTTTTTGTTTGAATGTTGTATCAAGTATGTGTAGAATGTACACTTTTGCTTAATAAAAATATATGATTTTTTAGGAGAAAATACTTTGTCAATTTAATTAAAAAAAATTAAGGGAAAAAACTTTGTCAATTTAATAACTAATAATAACAATCTGATATTAATATTACTAGCATACCCCCAAATTAGAGGAAAATGAATGCAAAAGTGAATTTAGGTGGTTATGTTGTTCAAAGATCAAGGGATTTTGTTTTTGGATGGATATTGTTTGAAAAGTTTTCTTGGGAGATTAAACATAAATGAACTTATAGTGAGAGGATGTGATGGAGGAGGTTGTGACATTCATTGCTAAATCAACCTCAGTTAATGTATCAATTAGTGCGAAGTTTAGACAAATCTGAATTAGCACACAGTATGATCCAACAAAACCCACTCCAACACTAGTGCTTTCAGCATCACCCATAGACGCCTCACCTAATGTTCCATGAGATACTGCTAGAACCAGGATTTTGCAGTCAAATAGAAAGAATTGTGGTGCATACAATACTTCTATGTTCATGACATCCATATGATAAAAATAAATAGATGTGATTAACTCCTATGTTGTGTGAAACATTTCCGCTCACCAACCTAGCTTTCATAAAATACAGAGCATTACATTCTTTAGTATCACCAAGTGTTGACTGATATTGTGTGTCATAAAATACAGAGCATTACATTCTTCAGTATCACTAAGTGTTGACTGATATTGTGTGGATTACATACTCAAAAACAGACTTAGCAAAAAGACTCAACACACTAGAGAGCTAAGCAAACAACCATTCACATGCAAAACAATATTGTGTGGATTACATACTCAAGAACAGACTTAGCAAAAAGACTCAACACACTAGAGAGCTAAGCAGACAACCATTCACATGCAAAACTAATAGAGAACAATAGAAAGTCGAGCTAACTACAAAACATGTTGTGTATTACATATTTTATGATCCCAAATTAGCTAACCAACCCTAAGATGGAGAATTCAGGTTTTATTTACCCCTCTGTGCATCCTTCGTCATCATGCATCTAGCCTTCATCCAGCTCGTTGATCTTCCACATCAACCTTACCACTCTGATATCTTCTAACAACCTTCCCCAATTATCCCCTGCATTCTAGCTGACAGCCAATCTCTGGTCAGAATATCCTTTAATGGCCTCTCCTCCACTTCGCCAATTTTCCTTTCCTTGCAAATATCTTCCATGGCATTCATCACGACAATCCTTCCCATCTTTGCCATGTGCCTTCAGATCCTAATGCACATGTTCTTGTCTAGCTGGCATTATATTAAGTTGTGCATGGTGGTCCCCTGTGTTGTAGCTTCCTTCCATGTGCCATCCTCTCCATTGTGTGTTAGGTTCCATAATTCTGCGTCATCCTCCTCTCTTGCGCGTCGTTTCTCACACTTCTGCAAAAACTTCAAAACTTTGGCCTCCTACAAACCCCAACACAAAATTATGTGTAATGTCCCAAATGGAAAATTTCTCAAACTTCAATAATTTTCTAAGTTTGCAATTAGAGTTTTAGTGGCAACTTTCATCAACCAGTTTGGTTATTTTCTGTTGTAGGTGTTTTTTTTTCGCATGTACCCAACAATGACTAAAACAAAGAGCTAAACAATTGCTCACGCAAGCGACCCAACTCAAGAATAATAACCAGCATGGTATTCGTCATTAAAAAATGAAAGGTACAACCATTAGATTATTAGTCTTCCATCATGAATAACCTAGAAATATCTATATATCAGCACATAACAGAAATTACATGGCCATTTGTGCAAGAGTGTAGTGCAAAGGAGAAATGAAGTTCGTGTATGATAGCTGCCAACATATACACAATCCCAAATAAAGCTCATGGAAACATTTTTTGAACAGCTATACATCATTTGCAAGTACTTAGAAATTAACTAGACTATTGTAGGGTGCAACTAAGGATATACATTTCAAATTTAGGGGCTATTATGTGGACTGATATACACAATTAAAGATTAGGAAGCTGAGCATGCTCTAGCTAGGCGACAATGCCTGGAATCTTATAATTTTGTCCTCCCTTTATAGAACAATTTGGCCCTGATTAAAGACAGTGATCAAGCTCCTCCCTGGGCACTGGAAATTCTGAGTGTAATGACCAATTTGCCTCGTGGAGAAATGATGAGTACCTCAACGCACACAATAATTTGTGATAAGAAGTTTGGAGAATTCCATTGGTTCAAATGTTGTGATATATGTATTAATTCATTCAATGAAGGTTACATTTATACTTGAAAAGGATAACTGAAATAGTTATAACTAGAAATACCTAATTTATAACTAAATCCCTAACTATACATAAATCCCGAAGGATTACAGCGTTTCCCCTCTTAATCTGGAAGGACATCTAACATACCAAGTAAAGATCTAAATTTTTCAAACTTTTCACGTCCCAATGCTTTAGTAAAGATATCTACAATTTCTTTTGATGTTGGACAATGTGTCAGATGAATTGTTTTGGCCTCTACATAATGTCGAATCAAATGATACTTGCTGTTGATATGTTTGGTTTGATCATGAAACTTTGGATTCTTGGCCAATTGAATTGCAGAAGAGTTGTCAACAAATAAAGGAGTTGAATCTTTTTGTTTCTCATGCAAATCTTCAAGTATTTTCCGAAACCAAATGATTTCCTTAGTGGCTTGAGCTGCTGCAACATATTCGGCTTTGGTGGTAGAATCAACAGGAACAGAGTGTTTGCGTGATCTCCAATTGATGGTTGCTAATCCAAGATTCATCAAATAGGCAGAAGTAGAGACTCCATTCTCTTTATCTCCGTCAAAATCGAAATCTGAATAACCAACAAGATGGAAGTCTAAAACTTTCGTATATTTGATGTCGTAAGTTTGGGTTCAATTTAAATATTTCAGTACTCTTTTCGCTGCTACCCAACGCCCCTCACAAGGATGATGCATAAATCTGGAAAGTATTCCTACAACAAATGTTATATCAGGAGGTGTAATAGATAAAATAAATCAAACTTCCAACAAGTTGCCTATACTTTGTTGGATCTTCAAATGATTTTCCTTCTTCTAAAGTAAGTTTCAAATTCTGCTCGATTGGTGTAGCAATAGGATTACAATCCATCATACTATATTTCTTCAATAACTTACCAACATACTTCTTCTGAGAGATGAAAATATGTTGTGGTTTTTGATCAACTTTAATTCCAAGATAATAATGAAGTAAAACTATTTATGTCATATCAAAAACCTTTTTCAATTCCTTCCTAATAGATGATATATATTCATCATTGTTTCCTGTGATCATCAAATCATCAACATATACAACTAGATATACAATTGATCTTCCAACTTTCTTAACGAAAAGAGTTGCATCATCTAGGTCAAAATGTTTATAATTTAGCTTTAGAATATGTTTAGTTAGTTTCTCATACCATGCTTGAGGCACTTGTTTCGAGCCATACAAAGACTTCATTAGTTTGCAAACCTTTTGTTCTTTCCCTTAACGGAAAAACCTTCTGGCTAAAACATGTAAACATCTTCTTTCAAATCTCCATTTAAAAAAGTAGTTTTGACATCCATATGATGAATTTTCCATTCTTTCTGAGCTGCAATAGAAAATAAACATCTAATAGTGCCCCATTTAGTTGTAGGAGCAATTGTCTTTGTATAGTCAATACCCTCTTTTTATGCATATCTCTTCATTACAAGTCTTGCCTTGTGTTTGTCTAGTGAACCATCAGCTTTATACTTAGTTTTATAAATCCACTTGCAACCAATAGGTTTGATGCCAACAGGAGGATCCACTAGCCTCCATGTGCCATTTTTTATGAGAGCATCATAGTCTTTTTGCATTGCATCTTTCCACTGATCATAACTAGTAGCTTCTTCAAAACAAGTAGGTTCACAATCCACATAAAAGTTAAATTCACAATGATAATAGTTACCTGAGGAACTTCCAGTCTTAAACTCATCATATTTCTTCAGAGATGTTTGAATGCGAGATGATCTTTGTAAAGGTTGTGTAGGAAGTTGCTCATCTTCTTCATTTTCTCAGTTCTTACCATGTCTGTCCCTGTCAAATTTGTTTCCATTTCTGTCCCTGACATGTCTGTAGAAACGCTTGCATCAACCAATTTTTCATCAATAGTAGAATTATCATCATTGCGAGAAGGAAAATCCACAGACTAGTCTAATATAGGTATCCCCCTTTCAGGATGTGGAAGTATATTATCTGATTCATAATAAAAAATTTGAGGCACAAAATTTTCTATCTGATTAAGTTGTCTATCAACAGTGAGGGAATCTTTATTAGATTCAAGAAAAATTACATCTCTTGACAAAATAAATTTCTTGTTCTCTTCATCATATAATCGATATGCCTTAGAAGCCATAGAATACCCTAAATAAATACATTTTCTGCTCCGTTCACTCAACTTAGTCCTATGTTGTTTAGGAATCAAATCATAACATTGAGAACCGAAAACTTTGAAATGTTTAACAGCAGGAAGATGATTATACCACATTTCATATGGAGTTTTGTTGTTAATGACAGAGGATGGGCATCGATTTCTAATATATGTTGCGCAAAAGGCTGCTTCTCCACAAAACATCAATTTTATATTATTAAAAAACATCATTGACCTTACCATATTAAGCAATGTTCTGTTCATTCATTCTGCAACACCATTTTGTTGTGGATTATATGGTATTGTGGTCTAGTGTTTGATGCCATTCTCTTGCAAATGTTTTTCAAAGACATGTGAAGTATATTCTCCTCCATTATCAGTTCTTATAGTTCCAGTATTTAGTTGAGCTTCATTTGTAATCAAGAGATGAAATTTTTTAAACACATCAAAAACTTGTGATTTTTCCTTAAGCAGATAAACCCAACACATCCTTGAATAATCATCAATAAAATTCAATATGTAGTTATTTCCATTCGCAGTTGGTATCGGCATAGGTCCACACAAATCAGGGTGTATGAGACTTAATTTTCTTGTCGCTTGAGAAGTAAAATTCTGAAAAGATTGTTTGTGATGCTTGCCCAATATACATGCATTACATGGGGTCAATTTTCTGGGAACTATTGGAAGTTCTTTAATCCCCTATTGTCTCATAATTCTAATACTTTCATAATTAATATGACCAAAGCGTGCATGCCACAATAAAGAAGATGACAAAGTATCATTTTGTTGAACCAAATTATTTGTGTTCAATGTAACAGACGACACACCTTTCAATTTCAACAATTTATCTTATTCTACACCAGTCATTACAGTTTTATTGTCGGTTGCTCTTCGAATTTCCACTTTGCCATCAAATATGTGGATGGAATGTCCCTATTGTCTTATTTGTACAAGAGATAATAAATTTCTTTGGAACTGAGGAATGTAAAGAACATCATTCAAAGTATAATCAGAAAGTCTAGGAATTTTTAACTGAATGGAACCAATCCTTGATGGTTTGATTTGAGACTTATCAGCAAAATACACTACTCCATCAATATTATCACTGAATTGTTCAAAAAAAGTCTCTTCTAAAGGTCATATGACAAGTGGCACCCATGTCTAAAATCCAATTGTCATGCCATGAATAAAAAAGGTACTAAATATATCTTCCATATGAAAATTACAATGACCAACAACACAATGTGCATTCTCAGAAGCTTGTCCTTTTTCTGGAATTAGATGATCTTTCTTTTCAAGAATTTGTTCTCTTCTTTCATTAATTTTCTCCCAGGGAATTCTACAATTTGCAACTGTATGTCCAATTTTACCACATGCTGTTTTATTGGGAAAAATTATTTGTTCATCATTTTGTTGTCTATCTACCTGAATATTTATGCCCCCTACCTCTGTAATTCTTCCTACCTCAACCTCTATTACCCTTAGTATTTCTTTCAAATTCTTCTTAAGGTTTTTGGTCTTTTTGAGCAAGACATGGGGTTTCAATATTAGAATTATGTGATGTTTCTTTCTTGCCAAAATCCTTCTCTCTTTCTGCAATTTTCCCTGCTAATTTATCAAAATCTAAATCTTTTAACTGCCCACTACCTTGGAGAGATTCCAAGTAGTGTGAATAACTAGGGTAAAGAGCTTTTATAAAGGCAGTGAGTTGCAGATCAACTTCAACTCTAGTAGATTCAATTCCATGACTGATGACTTTAATTTCAGAAGCAAGTTTTAAAGGATCATTATCTTTCATTTCCAAATTAAATAACTTCAACAATAACTAAATTATCTCCAATTCAGAATGTGAATCATAGAGCTCTTTTAGTTTTGTTATGGCATCATATGTTGTTTTATTCTGAGCAATGTATATGCTTACCTCTTCTGAGATTGAAGTGGAAATTAAGGCATAGGCCTTTTTATCCTTACTATTCCAGATTGCTAATTGTTTCTCATCGTCGGGCTGATCTGGTGAATTCCCTTCTTTTCCTTCACAGATTCCATCCCACAAATCATTAAAAATAAGTGTATTTTTAACCTTCCAAAACCATTCCTGGTAATTTTCCTTTCCGGATAGAACAATCCCAATTAAAGATACCAAGGAGTTCATCTTTTTTTCCAGATAATGACATAATTCTTAAAAAAAAAAAATTGTTATGATTACAGGAACAAAATTCTTTAAAAAAAAATTATATTTCAATCATTACAGCATAAATTTCCTTCTTTTTTTTTAATATTTTCTGTATTAACATATATATTATATTATATATATATATATATATTATTATATAATATATATATATAAATATATATATATATTATATTATATATATATATATTATATATATGAACAACCCAATGGTTGTATATTAAAAACATCCATAGCAGAGTCTCCACCAAGCATACCTTTAGCAATGTTGCTGACTCCACCAATGTTGTTGCGCACATTACCAGGTCATGCCTCTACCAATGCTACTAACAGTTAAGTATTCAGGTCGCAAGCACATATTCTTCCCTAGTTTACAACAATGGAGGATCTAGGCATTCTGGTTCAACGGAGTTTGATCCAGGCTCTGATACCACTCATAAGAAGTTTGGAGAATTCCATTGATTCAAATGTTGTGATCTATGTATTAATTCATTAAATGAAGGTTACATTTATACTTAAAAAAATTACTGAAACAATTATAACTAGAAATACCTAATTTATAACTAAATCCCTAACTATACAAAAATCCCGAGGGATTACAACAATTTGAACCGATTGTAAATAATATAGTAGTAGGCACAATTCTGGGTTTATTACAGTGGTACACCGATGATATATCAGTCATATAAATGGTGTATCTTCATTCGTCAAACAAACGGTAGCATGAACTTCTAAATATCTGCGTCCAACACCATACCACCATGAAGTTTGTCCCCTTTTATAGTGGATATCAACAATGGAGTTAAGAGAGAAGACGCGGCCCAAGTATGCTTAAAACTCGTCCCCTTTTCAATATAATAAATCTCAGTCAAATCTACATGTTGGCTTAGCCAAGAGCCTTAGTGGATTCAACTCAAAAAATAAATATCCAAGTCCCTCTAAATAGAAAACTTGACCCTTTTTTGTCAATCGAAAGAACTTTGCCCATTGCAATGATGGTATAATCCTGCAACCAAATTAGATCACAATGCTTGAGCCACCGAAATCAGCTTGAGTTTGGTCTGAAACTCTTGAACCCTTGAGCTACTTTCAATTTGTCAATGAGATAGATAGAACAGAATCTCTTGCCATTGAGTTCCTCCTCCTTCTATTATTCTACATGGAGCCTCCCTCTAACTTCTAGATCCTCCTTTTCCCTATTATTTTATTGGTGGGGCCTAATTTCCACTAAGAGGCTTTTTCCACCATTTTGAATAAAATAATAATTTGTCTCATTTCTCAATAAAATATTAATTTCCTTCATTTACCAATAATATAATAATTTTCCTCCCTTCTCCAATAAAATATTATTTACTGACAATCTCCATTAAAATAATAGTTTCTGCTTTTCTCCACAAACTAATATTTTCTCCCTTTTAATTTAATATCACCAAAAATTGGCAAAATTCCTAAGTGGATTTTGCACTCATAATATTTGGGAACATTATATTATGGCTCGTTCTAAGCCACTTAGTCCTTCTACAATGATCTACTTTAAATGTCACAATGCCTCTGAATTGCACCACCACTTCCATAGTAAGATGCAATGTCTTCAGAATGGTTCTCCTTAACATGTCACTGTATAAGTAAAACATAATAACATTTCCCAATTTTCTGTCTGGATCAATAGTAGCCCATAAATTCTAGAAGCGAGTTGCCTTCATGGGCTTCATCAATTTCTCTACTCGTTGAAATTCCTTTGGGACTTCCCATTCTACCAAAGCAATTAGTATTAAGAGCCAGGCATAATGGAATTATACACCACTTTCTTGCACATCCATAGCGTCTTGTAGAAACCAATTCAATAGGTACGGTGCCCAGGTAAGTTCCTCTCCCTTCACTCATTTTTGTGCCACCACAATTATACTTATTGTCGGTACTTCATCCTTCCAATACTTCCTTAACATCTTGTAGGCTAGTGCTTGTGTAGAAAATCTAGTAGCACTTTCATTAATTTTGGAAACTTTATAACCTCTACCTCTATTCGGTCCTTCATTTTTTGGGTAGTTTTGATCAATTTTGGTCGGAAAAGACTTGTGGGAGTGATCAGTGAAATAAGGAAAGGAAAACGTTAAAACATGTTAGAAGTCAAGAATAGAAAAGAGAAAGAAGTAGGTGGAGATAAAAAATGGTTATCTTCGGACTTGCTAAAGTCACATAGGAAGGATTGAAGTGTGAAAATTCCTAAGTCGGAATCCCGACTGTAGCAAACTGATGTTACTTCTCCTACTTGGTTAAATCATGCAAGTTATTTACTGTATTCTATGGTAAATTTCAAAGCAAATACATCTGCAACCTTCACTTAATTTACATATATGCTAAAACAAAATATTGAGCAAGAAAGAGAAATATAACACATAGGACACAGTTATTTTTTGACAAATAGTCCCCGAAAAAACCCAATGCAGGAAAATCGATGCAGTAGCTCTGAGAGTTTATTATTATTAAGCAGCAGCAGATTCTAAATACATCACTAAATAGCTCACAAGGTGATTCAGTTTCAAAGAGAAATACTGGCAAAAGCTTTGTGAGCTTACCTCACACAATCATTGAGAAAAAGTCTCGACTAATCCGGCTGCTGGATGAACTACCCCTAGCAGGCACTACGCTGCCTCTACGTTGTCCCAGCATCAACCCTTCCAAGCACTACAACACCCAACTGGAGATTTGATAAGTAGCTCAAATTCACTTCTCTCAACCTTCCGGTCTCACACCCGACTTCCGGCTATTGAAACTGACCCTCTGCTCTGATTTTCAACTTTCTCTCTTTGCCTCTGCATCTTCGGATGAGAATCTATCTCTTCGAAAGCTTCTATCCTTGCCCCTCAACTGCAAGAGATTTCTTCAATCTATTTTTCCTCTTGAGAACTTCTCACTTTAGAAAATTGAATTTCTCTATCTCTCTGTGTGTTTTCCAAATGACCTTCAAGCCCTTTCTTATATCTTCTTGTTGAACAACTAATGGCCTAGATTAAATCATAATCAAAGGCTCATATCATTTTGGTGTGATCTGTGGCTTTTTCTAGCAGTTTCATCCCTAATTAGATTAATACCCATTAATATTTTAATTTTCCTAAGTCTAGACTTAGGAAACCCATTAAAAATATTAATTATTTTAATAAAACCACTTTTGCATGGAATTTCCCAAAACGATTTCTGGGTTCTTTGGAATGCATGTGCCCAAGCCTCCCTACAAAATTTGAGGCCTAGATCATATCTGATGCTACCTGAAATCAACACGAAGTTCTAGTTTTGAAAGGATCAAGAGGATATGGACCAAATCACCTGGATTCCATCTAAGGGATCAAAGTGCACCAAATGAAGCAAACATTATCAAGGTAGTGGAGAAAATCTATTAAATACACATGGATTGAATCGAGAAGGGGAGGTAGAGAGAACTATGCCGACAAGTTGTCAGAATGATATTTGAAGTCTTTCATTATAATCCAGTCTTGTTTTGTTCTCTTTTGATGTAATAATGAATATATTTTGCATAGTCTTTGCAGATCTAGCTTGTAATGGCCTATTGATGAACATAATATATGAGTAGTGTTGCAGGGTTTAATTATGTGTCTTTGTGTATGCATGATTATTATTTAGGCACCTTTTCAAAAAAATTGTTGTGATGTTTAAATGCATTATCTAATAATTAATTATGTCAATGCTTTAGACTTGAATATATGGAGATATCTATATAACAGTGTGCATGTTGTATAACTTATACAATGATCTAAGCCTTGGCATCGCTTAAAATATCGTCACATATTTTAAAGTCTCGGCATGCCTTGGGTGAGACTTTTCTCCCTTATGGAGGAATGAAACTATGAGTGTTGCGCTAAATTACGATGGGATCTTTGTTGGCAACCTTAGGTTAAACCTAGGGTCTATAAAGTAAAACTTCTTGCCAACAAATGGTTTTGTTGTTGGGACCCAAGTAATCTAAGGGTATCTAGATCATGGTGTTGAGGATTCTCAAAGGTGATATTCAAGAGTGGTGGTACGAGAATCATGTTTATTTTATCTTATAACAAGCCCAGTTAAGACAGAAGAACTTAGAGTGGGTTAAGGTGGAAATCTTATTTGCAAAACCTGCATGCAACCAATACGAAATTTTATGGTGTAATTTTCTTGAGGAGTTATACAATTGGCTGAGTAGATTGTGACATAAAGCTGGAATTGGCTTTTGTGACTGCACAAATAGAAGCTGGACTACAACTGACTTGGCTACATTGCATCAGTTAGACACTAAGGTAACCGGAGTTGTTGGCTTTTGGGTCCAAGTAACCTTGGAAGGTTATATTATTGAATTTGCTATGGAGAACCACCAATATTTTTCCAAAGCCAACATAGTATTCAAGTACAGGTTACAGGGAAGATTGTTAAAAGAAATCCTCTTGTGGATCAAGGTTCTAATCATTGAAGAGAGACTGCTACCATTTCAAGAAACTAGCATGGAAGCTTAAGACCCTAGGTACTGGGGGTAGGATTTAGGGGAGAGATGTTGCTCAATTTTGCAAGATAAGGGGAATTTTTTATGGATGCGAAGGATTTTTGGAGAGATCAATATTTTAGGGCATTAAGAATGGCATGGATCGCTGACATGTGGCAGGAAAATAAGTTTCAAGAGATAAGTAGGAGGAGGAGAGTTGCAGTGGATAGGTGAAGCTTTGAGTAGTACAAGGTTGCAGATAGGAAGAATGGCTAGCCTAGAGTTGTAGAATAGTGAAGTAGGAGAACGATCTCATTCTAAAAAAATAGGAGCATCTAGAGGAGGTGTGATAAGAGACCAAAATAAAAGAAGTGGGGCCCACTAGGAGTTGGGAGGAATCCAAACACCTTAAACACCTAAACAACTAGTTGTGATGAGTGATGAGAATACTCTCGTAGATGCAGAAATGCATTTCATAATGTGACAATTATTCTTTGAAGATGGTTTGGTCCCCACAAGAAGCGGTCTGCAAAGCAGTAATGCAATTAACTCACTCTCTAATCTTCCCCTGGTATTATATCAAAATCTTGTTAAATTTCATTCCAAACTAGTCAAAACTTTAAAATTTCATAAAGTTTATAATAGATACATAGCTGGTAGCTCTAGAGGAGTTGGTATTTCTCGTATTAGTGTTCAGATAAATTTTGTACCTTTTTCACAACTGGATCTGCAAGGTTTTGTGTTGGTTCTTCCTGGTCAACCTATCATGGTCAGGAATGTAGCAAGTTTGTTCACTTGGTACCCATAATTTTTGGGCTGAGGAGACGAAGGCGTTGAGAAACATTGGTATCTATGTGAAGCCATCTGGAGGGCTAGAAAAAAACATAGATGCTACTATGATCATTGAATTTCAAATGACTTTGAGGGATCGAGCACTCGGATTGTTTATTAAGTGGTATGACTTGAATCCAAATCCAGTTCTTGACGTGATTAAACGAGAATTGTTAGAAAATTATATATCACAAAGCAATGGAAGACATAAAATATTGCAGAAACACAAACAAAGAAAATGCATACAACAGGAGAGACACAAATATACGTGGTTCACCCAAATTGGGCTACGTCCAAGGAGAAATAACGAGTCCTTCCTTTATATTATCCAGTAAAATGAAGAGATACAACCTACATCAGATCCGTTGTAATTTCCTCTTCGCTCTTACATAGTCTCCTCTCTCTTTCTCACTAAGAATAATAATACACAACCGCAATACAATTCCCTCATATAAATTGAGGGTTGCCTTCTAGGGCAAAAAAACCCTAAATTAACACAACTTCTACCATCAGATCATCTGCCTAATGAACGGCTCAGATTGACTACGAAATTACAATATTTTACAAGCCAAATTTTTTCATCTATTTTTAGCATCGAGGGCACTGCCTCCAAACCCCCGCCATGGGGGGCTCATAAAATTGTCATTGCCCTCCCCTGGACCCCCTTGTTGGTGATTAAACCGGTGGTGATTCTGCTCCGTTAGGAACTAGGGTCCAACGTGACGATACCTATGAATAAAGAAGATAATCAGGCTCCACACCCAACAAAAGTCTACTAAAGAATTCAAGCTCCCTCATACATACCAACAAGGCTTAACAGAGTTATGGGAAATTAAATAACAGGAGGGTGAGACTGCATGGGAGTGCATGTAGTTGTTTAAAGACATAGTTGGGAAGCTCACTTATCCAATTTACCCTCATCATCAACGAGATTGATTCATTAGATTTATGTTGTTGTTAACTACAACTCCTTTAACGCAAAAAAATATCAACACATTACAACATGCATAGGAACAAGCTATGATGATTGAAGCAATGGTAAGATACTATTGTAGTGGCTACAACCACCCTCCAAAATTTTGGGTTGCACCAATTTCAGAGCCTCCCTTGGAGAGTTTAACTTGATGACTGAACACACTTGGGTTCACTCTGTGAGCTTGTGTGAGTCTTTACATTCGCCTTGCTTGTTTATTGCACTCAAGTCTCTACATGTTGATGTCTAAGTCATGCTTGTGACCGTGTTTCGGTTATGCTCAAAGTCTTTTCTTCATATGTGTTTGTTTGTTCACAATGAAAGCATCTGTCAAACTCACACAAGGAGTCACATTCACTGTCGCGCAAGCATCTTCTCGATCATGAATGGTCAATCACGAGTGTCGCACTTATCGCTTGCACCGCCGATTAGTCATGTTGACATGTGTGTTTGGATGGTTCGGTCGTTTCGTCGTCAAGTCATGCGAGTGTGTGTTTGTATGATCACCTATGCATCCTTTTACTGTTCACACACTTAGTCATTTTTACCGAAATTCTGATGACTAGACTCCTCACTAACAACCGAACCATCACCCTACTTTCGACTTGATTGAATGTCAACTGAAACAACGCAGAACCACCAAGCTAGTTCTTTCAAGCAGCGTTGCCCGTAAGCAACTCAAGCAACACCCATGTTGGCTACTCGGACATTCGACTGGCTATTCATCTCAGAAATTGCGCAGTGCTCATGAGAAGGCCTCCCGCTACCCATAAGTCAGCTCAGCTCAGAAATTGCGTAGAGATGATTAGCTGGCCAGCCTTCCGGCCTTAGTGCAGTTTTCCCAGCTAGCAGCTCCCAGCAGCAGACTACCTGTTCCCTCCAGGAATTGTACAGTTTCTGCTACCAGTAACCCAGCAGCCAACTAGCAGTTCCCTCTAGGAATTGTGCAAGTCTGGCTACAAGTGACCACAACAACCAACTAGCAGTTCTCTCTCGGAATTACGCAAGTCTGACTGCCAGTGACCCCAACAGCTAACTGGAAATTCCCTCTAGGAATTCCGCAAGTCTGGCTACCAGTGACCCCAACATCCAACTATAGTTCCCTCTAGGAATTGCGCAAGTCTGGCTGCCAGTCTTCCAGGCAATTCCCCAGAAAAACTGCGCAATCCCTGCCTGTTGACCCTTCATGCAGCCCGGCCCGTTCCTCTGGAAAGTTGCGTAAATTTGGTTTTCGATCCCCTGTTGACTGTTTGTTCTGGAAAATGCACAGAGCATGCCTGCCTTGCCCTCCTGCAGCTTGGATTATCCCTCCCAAAATTTGCACAATTTTGCCTCCCTTCCGAGCCAAACCTTACAGACAGTCACTGTCAACTTAGATTGTCTGTCTCCATCTCTCAGTGACTCTTGTGCAATTTTCATCGGTAGTTGCCCGGAGCCATCATCCCGCATCATAGCCTTGTTGCCTCTCTTGGTCACCTGCATTCGAATGATCATGTGTCATGGTAGACTAAGAGGTTTTTGATTTGATGTTGTCTTGTCATGAGTGAATGTAGCTACAGGTACACCAACAAAAATTTCAAGACGATGAATGGGGTGAAAGAAGGGAGCACATGCAGATGGACAAGTTCACCAATAGATGAATGAACGAAGCATGTGAAGTGGATGAACACGGCGAACATGCACCTTCGTGAACAAGTGAGCCTATCAAGCCTTCCAGCATGAAAGCAAGAAACAACATGCTAAAGCTTCATCAAGTGAACCAAGGACCATCGAAGACTCTGCACACTTCGCCATGCGGCGGTGAAGCTATGATACACCATGAAGACATCCATCACTCAGTAGCACTCTAGCTCAACAACACTCCAGCAACAACACGAATATGCCAGCATTTTCATGTCAAGTCAAGTCATGAGTCATGTTTCCCACATCTCCACTATGGGCTTGTTATCAATTAATGTGATGTAACGTGGAAGTCCAAGAGACCCACTTGTTGAACATAGATTCATGTAAGTCAAAAATTCGTGGAAGTCGGATGGTCATGAGGATAGTCAAACAACCACAAGGGTCAATTTCACCCTTGGCTACAAATACCCCCCTCATTTGTACATGAATAGACTTTTCACCTCATCTCCTCCCACATAGCCAAGAGAGTCTGCAATATTTTCTTTAAGGAGTAAGTACTAGCTTCAACGCCCTGCTGACGAGGTTAGTGATGTATGGTGTAACGATGTGTCTTGGAACTTCCTCTTAATTCACAAGCTTGTCAACAGGCCAACACGTTTTCACACATATATTGTATTTGTTGTAAGACTGATCTTTAACACTTGTAATGCATGTTGCTTTAACCTGTGTTCTACATTTGAACCAATTCATTTGTTGTAATGAATAATCTATTAATGGAAATCTGTTGTATATGTTGCTCATGTTGTCCCATCTGTGTGGACTACTCTGTCGGACATCAGACAGACCTTTCACATGAACCTTGCTGTAACAACCATTGCACTCGTTCGGACTGATCCATGAGCGTTGTACATCTTATCTTACCTTGTATGTTGTGACTACCACATCCCAGTGGATTTCTCCGCCGAAAGTTGTGTATGTCCTTTGTGTTGTGTGTTCCTAGCCTAGTTGGGACTAGTCCCTTTTAACCTGGAACTCACCTTCACCTTTTTCCCCTCATAATGAAAGAACCATTGACACAAGTACACTTACACTCACCAGGCATGCGAACCTCACTTCTCAACGACAAAGCGAACCACTCTCTTGTGCTGACAAGCAATAGTTGAGGCAAATCCTTAAGATAATGGAAACCGGGCCATCATACCAGATGGGACTCCCACACCAAAATGTGTGAGGTATACTTGGGACTTCATACCGGGGTGATCCCATGAATGTTGGTGGTTCTAGCACCATCAACATTTCTGGTGCTAGAAGGAGGGTTGACTATTGTACATGGTTGAAATTCCCCTCACACTCACTCATCAACCATCTGGTCAAGGTAGTAACTCGCACTCCCTATCTCATGACTCATCAGTTGGTTACTCCTCACCTCCCAGAATTGAACATGAGATTTCATATCAACACCTTTGCTTCGTCCGTCCCATCACTCTCCAGCTCGCAAAAGTAGTCGAACTGATCCCAGGCGTACAGTATCTTCCACGCACATTTAAGAAGCCAAAAGCCACTCCCACAGGGGTTGTTGTATCATTCGTGGAAGAAGTAGTCCTTGCTACTCTTGAAGGTTTGGAAGAAGTTATTGAGGACGAAGAGGAACCTCCAATATTCTTTGAAGATGAAAAAGGCACTCTTGTGCTCTTGGGATCAAAATCTAGTATTGGAGGTGGAGGGGAAGGCAGCAGAGGAAGTGGAGGCGGAGACGAACCGGTAGAAATAGATCTAGAATCATCAGATTCCGAAGGAGAGGAAGAAGATGAAGAAGATGAAGAGGAAGAATGGATGGCTAACCCAAATCTTGACTGGATGCCTTGAGGACCATTGGCTCTCTCAGCTTTTCTGCACAAGATGTCGAAGTGATCAAAGAGAATGAATATCAAGTTCAACCCTGACAATGTGGTGAAGGCATAAGACCATTTGGACAACTTCTACCTACATCTGCAGACCCTTGAGGTACATTATGACGACGTGGCATGTAGATTGTTTCCATGTACCTTGGATGGCTACGTAGTTGCTTGGTATCACAGCCTTCCACCCAACTCCACACAGAACTGGGGTTCTTTCAAACATATGTTCCTTGGAAAGTTTGCTGATGATAAGACCCCAACCATGGTACTCAAAGAATTTGGAAGCCTCAGGATGGATGGAAAAGAGAAAGTGAAAGATTTCAATCAGAGATTTACGCGTATTTTGAACAAGTTTGCAGCATACACCAAACCTCATGATTCCATCACTATTGACTATTACACATTTTCACTGCCAACCACCATTGCGCAGTTCGTCAAGCAATCTGCGAAGCTAACACTTTTAGAAAGCTGCGAAGAGGCTATTGTTGTTGAGAAAGACTTGCGTGCCATTGGAGTCATTAAGGATGACGAATCAATCAAAGACTCCAAGGATGCAATCAAAAAGTCCCAAGCAATGGTGAGCAAAGGCAGAGACAAGGAAACAACTAACATTGAGACCCTCACTCGCCTTGTCAAGAATTTAACCACCAAAATGTCTAAACTCAAGAAACGGAAGATGGACACATTCGCGAATAGTCATCCACCCAGACAGAGACAGGCAAGTAGTTCATCAACTAGCTCATCAAGCAACAATTGGTTTAGTTCCAAATTTGTGCATAAGCCTATGTTGCAACTCGATCAATGTGTTGATCCTAAGTATTGTTCCTTCCATGAAGAATTTCACCCCGAGAACTCTTGTTCAGATTGGAAGCGAGTTATTACCTCTGTCTGTACTCATACACCTGATGGAGATGGTGACATACAAGAGCAGCAGGAAGACACTGATGATAATGAAGAGGTTGCACCTTATGAAGCACCAAGTTTGGGGCATGTGGTGAATGCATACCAATGCTCGCAAGTAGTCTCGAAGACTAACATCGAGAAGAAGCCCCAAAAGCAAAATGATCACTACCATCTTAGGAGTAAAGGGGCTCCCCCTACACTTGAGGAGATGCAAGAGAAGGTGAGAGAGCTGATAAAGAAGGTTGACCCACCCGCTGCCTCAAAGCAACCAACACAAAGAAAGCCCTGGAAGACAGCGGCAGATAAGAGCACGTCCATAGGTAGCAAATTGCAGAACAATCCACTGGAAAACGTGAGCATCCGTTCCACCCCAGACACCTCGATGAGTCTACCACCTCTGGATTACAACATAGTCAATGACATCAAGAAAACTTGAGCGAACATCAGTTTGTTCGAGCTAGCCAAAGTAGAAAGTCAACGAGATATCTTGCTGCACGCATTGGGACAAACAACAACAGATAGCACGGCCTCCATCAGCAAGGGAGCAATAAGACCTCCCGGATCACTATTGACTATGCTCAATACACTCCGGATGGAAGAAGAAAAATTAGGTTCCCCCCATTCCTACTTTCATTCGAACTTTTCAACTACAATGTCCACAACTGCTTGGTTGATTCTGGCGCGACAATGAATGCCATGCCACTCTCCGTTGCTAAGAAGATCAATGCATGATGGAGCGAAACATCCACAAGAATCATCCAACTTGATAGAACATCAGTACGAGCCATTGGTGAACTATGAGACGTGATCATCCAACTATCCCATGACAGTCAAGTCCACCAGTGCATCAACATATTTGTTGTGGACATACTGGAAGCATATGGTCTGTTGCTCAGCAAAGACTGATCCAGCAAGCTAGATGGATATTTTTCCACAGACTAGTATCAAATGTGGCTTTTGTATAAGTGCAGATGCAACCAAATTTGGGTGTTATCAAAGAGGTATATGAAACACAATGTCCCTCCCCTTAACGGTGGGAACGAACCATTGGCCTTTGCATAACTCATGTTTGGCAATTGCTTCCTGGAAAAGACATTGGAGTGTCATCTTACACGACCAACCCCAACCTCATCAGACAAGCAGTTGGGACTCCTTCCTCGCCCAACTGATGATAATGAAACTTGTACAGCTTGTTTTTCCGATAGTAGCAGCAATACCAACTCGCCGAACAGTTGATACACAGACAAGTTGTGGGCCATGAGTCTTGGAAAATCAGGAACACATGGCTCAAGGACCGAGTCTATCTCAACTATCCAAAATAATGAACCATGTGTGATTTCAAGTTTTTTTAAGACCAAAGTCACAAACTATGATGCTGAAGCACTCGTGTTGAACACAAAAAAGGACCAACACCATGAATGAACAAAGCAACCTGGGAACCCACTATGATCCGAAGATGGCCAAACTCGGTACAAGTTACACACTGCAGTAGCAACCAACTGTTGACCACATGAACGAACAGTATCGAGATGGTTCTGCACAAGTAGATGATGACCTGAGTACCCATTGCACCCTAGCAATCCAACATGAGATTTCAGGTAAAGGAGGAGACAAGCCATTGTATCTAGGAACAGGTAACACATACATGTTGTTTGTCCTCCTTTTTCAAAAAGACTGATTAACATTTTAAGTCTTTGGATTACTTGCAAAGTTTGTCATCATACTTGGCTTTCTAATTCAAACCACACACATAAGAAATCTGGGAAGATCTTCTTACGCATTTACTTCAAAAACTTAAATCCTTCCCGGAATAAAAACAACTACCCTGTTCCATCATCTGATCCCATCTTGCACATAGTACCTAAAACAGTGGTGTTGTCTTCACTTGAAGGTCTTCTGGAATGCCACCAAGTTCCGGTAGCGGAACCCAGTCGACTGGCACTGGTCCATGAGAAACTTGGCTCACACACCTATCATTTGCAATCATTTGATGGGAGGATTGATAATCTTCTTGTCAAAGGCCAAGTCCTCAAACACTATTTTCAGTAGGTCAAGCAGCGCTTGTGCCATGTACATAGTCTTCTTGCTACTTGTTGTTTTCATGTGGTTTGTTTTTCTTATTATCTTTTCCTTCGCTTTGTTTGATTCTGCTTACTATTTTTGTTCACATTCATTTTTTTTGTTTGATATATTACTATTTTTTTTTTTTACAGAAATAAGTGCTCACAACTACTGCATTCTGGCTTTTGAATAGAGTATGTGGTTGAAATTTGAAGAGACTTATGACACTGCAGCACTTGGCCCGTCTTGTATCCATTTTCTCTGTGCTAGGTTACAACCTTTGACCGATGAATTCATGATGGAAAATACGAACTGTCTGTAAGGGAAGCTCTAGTGCAACTATGAACCTATGTCTCCACTGGGAAGCCCCATACATGTACTCAACTTTTTGCTTTGTGTGTTTAAGCTAATCCATCTAGTAGAAATGGAGAAGGGGAAAAATCTAAACGAACAAACCTACGTTAGAGGTCTTACATGATTCTCTGAAGGAAAAACCTCTTCTTCTCTCAATAAATCGAGATCTCTCTTCCTTCCCAAAAATAAATAAGTGCCTATGCACAGTTCTCTTAAAAAATACAAAGGCGAAAGAAGAGAAACGCTTCCTGTGCAAAGAGATAAAGTATGAAACTCCACCAGGGTACTGACTAGGCTCACTGGAAGCGGAGCAATGTGTGTGTTCCTGTGTGACTCTGTCAAGGTACTGTCTAGGCCTGCTGGTAGCAGAGAAACACCAGAGATGAAAACTTAATACTCTGAAAATATTCAAAGCGCGAGCTAAACTACCCTTCCCAGATTCGAAACACTGAGATCTAAGATGAACTTTTTGTGTTTGACTGAGTTGGCAAAGGGTGAACCATGTATGTCCATGGGGTAAGTGGGGAAACTAAAGTAACTTTCACAATGATTCAATACTCCCTGAAGGACCAAGGCCCTGTGCTAGCAATGAATTGAAACAGAGAAGTTGGAGTTCTACCAATGTGTCGCCAAGTGTTGTAGTGGCTACAACCACCCTCCAAAATTTTGACTTGCACCAATTTCGAAGCCTCCCTTGGACAGTTTCATTTGATGACTGCACACACTCGGGTTCATTCCATGAGCTCGTGTGAGTCTTCACATTTTCCATGTTTTTTTAGTGCACTCAAGTCTCTGAATGTTGATGTCTAAGTCATGCTTGTGACTATGTTCTAGTTATGCTCAAAGTCTTTGCTTCGTATGTGTTTGTTGTGTTCGCCATGAAAGCATCTGTCACACTCACACATGTAGTCACATTCACTATCAAGAAAGCATTGTCTCGATCATGAACGATCAATCATGAGTGTCGCGCTTGCCGCTTGCATCGCTGGTTAGTCATGTTGAACATGTGTGTTTAGATGGTTTGGTCGTTTCGTCGTCAAGTCATGCGAGTGTGTGTTTATATGATCACCTATGCATATTTTTACTGTTCACACACTTAGTCATTTTTGTTGAAGTTCTAATGAGTAGACTCCTCAGTGACAGTTGGACCATCACCCTGCTTTCGACTTGATCGACTGTCAACCATTCGACTTGATCGACTGTCAACCAGAACAATGCAGAAGCACCAAGCTAGTTCTTTCAAGCAGGGCTGCCCACAAGCAACTCAACTAGCACCCATGCTGGCCACCTGGACAGTCGACCAACTGTTCATCTAAGAAATTGTGCATTGCTCATGAGTAGGCCTCTCGCTGCCCATCAGTCAGCTCAGCTCAAAAATTGCGTAGAGATGATCAGCAAGCCGGCCTTCCAGCCTTAGTGCAGTTTTCCTAGCCAGTAGCTCTCAGCAACAGACTTCATGTTCCCTCCAGGAATTGCACAGTTTCTGCTGCCAGTAACCCAACAACCAACTAGTAGTTCCCCTTAGGAATTATGCAAGTATGGCTTCTAGTGACCCCAGCAGTCAACTGGAATTTCCCTCTAGGAATTGCGCAAATCTAGCTTCCAATGACCACAATAGCCAATTGACAGTTCCCTCTGGGAATTGCGCAAGTCTGGTTGCCAATCCCCTGGGCAGTTCCCCAGAGAAACTACACAATCCCTGCCTACTAACCCTTCATGCAGCCCGGCTCATTCCTCTAGAAAATTGTGCAAATATGGTTTTCCATCCCCTATTGACTGTTCGTTTCGAAAAATGTGCAATGCATGCATGCCTTACCCTCCTATAGCCCAGATTGTCCCTCCCAAAATTTGTGAAACTGTGCCTCCCAGCTGAGCCAGACCTTGCAGATAGTCACTATCAACTCAGATTGTCTGCCTCCATCTCTTAGTGACTCTTGCACATTTTTCATCAACAGTTGCCCAGATCCATCATCCCACATCAGAGCCTTACTGCCTCTCTCGGTCTCTTACATTCGAATGATCATGTTTCATGGTAGACTAGGAGGCTTTGGATTTGATGTCCTCTCGTGATGAGTGACTGCAGGTATAGGCACACCAACAAACATGTCAAGACGACGAACAAGATGAATGAAGGGAGCACATGCAGATGGATAGGTTCACCAACGAATGAACGAATGAAGCATGCGAAGCAAACAAACACGACGAACATGCACCTTCGTGAACAAGTGAGTCTGTCAAGCCTTCCAGCATGAAAGCAAAAAACATGTTAAAGCTTCATCAAGCAAATCAAGGACCATCGAAGACTCCACACACTTCGCCATGTGGAGTTGAAGCTATGATACACCATGAAGACATCCATCACTTAGCAACACTCTAGCTCGACATGCACTCCAACAGTAGCACAAATGTACCAACATTGTCATGTCAAGTCATGTCAAGTCAAGTCATGAGTCATGTTGCCCACATCTCCACTATGGGCTTGTTGTCAATCAATGTGATGTAATGTGAAAGTCCAAGAGACCCACTTGTTGAACATAGATTCATGCAAGTCGAAAATTCATGGAAGTTGAACGGTCATGATGGTAATCAAACATCCACAAGGGTTAGTTTCACCCTTGGCTATAAATACCCCCCTCATTTGTACATGAATAGACTATTCACCTCAACTCCTCCCACATAGCCAAGAGAGTCTGTAATCTTTTCTTTGAGGAGTAAGTGGTGGCTCCAAAACCCCACTGACAGGGTTAGTGATGTTAGGTGTAACGATGTGTCTTGGAACTTTTTCTTAATTCAAAAACCTATCAATAGGCCAATAGGTTTTCACACATGTATTGTATTTGTTGTAAGACTGATATTTAACACTTGTAATGCACGTTTCTTTAAACTGTGTTCTACATATGAACTGATTCATTTATTGTAATGTATAATCTATTAAAGGAAATGTGTTATATATGCTGCTAATGCTTTCCAGTTCGTGTCGACTTGTCTGTCAGACATCAGACATACCTTTCACATGAACCTTGCTGTAACAACCATTGCACACATTCAAACTCATCTGTGAGTGTTGTATGTGTTATCTTACCTTGTATGTTGTGACTATCGCATCCGAGTAGACTGCTCCACCAGAAGCTGTGTATGTACTTTTTGTTGTGTGTTCCTAGTTGAGTTGGGACTAATCCCTTTCAACCTGGAACTCACCTTCACCTTTTTCCCCTCACAGTGAAAGAACCATTGACACAAGTAAACTTACACTCACCAGGCATGCGAACCTCACTTCTCGAAGGCAAAGCGAACCACTCTCCTGTGCTGACAAGCAAGAGTTGAGGCAAATCCTTAAGATAATGGAAACTGGGCCATCATACCAAATGGGACTCCCACACCAGACGATGTGAGGTCTAGTTGGGACTTCATACCAGGGTGATCCCTTTAATGTTGGTGTGTCCATCACCATCAATAGATACCTACATGAGTACAGGCTATGTACTACTTCTAGTGATCCTACTATCATTGGCTTACACCATCAAATAGCTGATTTGACAGAGAGATTGAAGGATATGCATAATGAACGACCTTTGTATCCACAAGTATGGTGCACTAATTGGCATGTTAAGGGGCAACATGCTACTAAGTGTCCAAGGTTGTGTAGTGTGGGTCAATCTACTATGCCTGTGGGACCACCTCCACCATTGTTAAAACCCATTGTTGGAGTTGCACAAGTTTCCACAAGTGTTTCGTATTAGGGGCATACTCAGTATCATGCATTTCCTAACCTTCAAGGTATGTCATCTAATGATTACTATAAGATTTTTCATGATTATGGGCATGCACCTCATGTTTTTCCTATTTTACATAAGGACACCAATGTTCAAAAAAATATGTTTTGTGAGTTCTATAGGTCTTCGAATCACCATACAAACTAGTGTGGAGTCTTGGATGCTTTGGCTGACCTCCTTGACTGCACTGCATTCTAGGTTAACGAAGCTTCTCGAGGACAAGGACGAGGTGTTTTAAGAGGGGGGAGATCTAGAGGAAGAGGCCTATTCGATGCTACAACAATGAGCAAGAGGCCATGTTTCCCATGATTGTCCATTACCAATTAGGAGGCCTCGATGTTCCCACTGTCGAGTAAACACATGCTACCAAACATTGTCCTAGGGTGATTTCTTGTTGGGAAGAGTGTAACTAGTAAAGAGGAACTAATTCCTAGAGAGTAAGAACTAGTTCATTAGCTGAACATTAATATTTTCACCAGAGGAGGAAAGTAGACTGAAGAAAATAAGGAGGTACTAAAGAAACCTATTATAATAAGACCTGCATCCCCAAAGAAGTATTACAACCCTACACAATAGAAGGATAGCTACAAGGATGATGCAAATATTTTTAGACACGTAGTTTCTTCTGATAGCTCACGAACAGATCAACGAGAGAAGGAGAGGTTGAATATCCCTCAGACTCCGCAAGAAATATCCTAGCCTGTCATGGAGTGGCTTAAGTTGTTCCTACATATTATGAGTGATGACCCATTGTCTGATTAGTTTCCCTAAAATCTCAAAACTATTGTAAAGGATGAAGAATGTTTAGAAAGGTCTATCTCTGTCAACTCGCCTAAGTGTCATTCCAGAAGTGTTCATTGTAACAAGAGGAGAATAGGAAGGGATTTTTGCATTGATGCCCAAATTACAGGATTCCAAATTAAAGACTCTATTTTATATTTGGGATCAAATGTAAACATTTTTCCAAGGAAAATTTGGGAATTATTAGGCAAAGTCAAGTTGGTTTTTTACCCTATTCAGCTACGTATGGCTAGCTAGTATTTCATTATCCTCATTGGTCATCTGGAATATATTGAATTTGATATTGAAAAAGTGAAAACCTATGCAGACTTTGAAGTTAGTGATATAATGGGTAAAAAATATCTATATCCATCTTTGCTAACAATTGATTAGGCCTTTGAAAATTATTTTGTTATTGACCTCAACCAAGAGACTATGAATTTTGAAGTAGATGGAATCAGACTCATACAACCATTGGATCCTTAGCAAGGCCCAAGGTTTACGAAGCCTGTTGACGATGTAGAAGAGCCCAATATTTTGGATCAGCTATATCAACTTACTACAGGAAAGAGGGAGGACTATATCAATCCTACATCATTTGGTGCTCTTAGTTGGAGGAGTGTTCAACACATAGAAATTGTTTAGGATGTCGCACTGGATGATTGACAACAAGGAGACCACGAGCTGTAATCTAGACATTACACAACTATTCATTGTGCCCATTGGATTGGTATTGAGGTAAGGGATTACCCTACTTTCAATGATATAGGATATGTTGTCAATTTTATTTAAAAAGTTGATTCAAATATTGAATAAACACAAAATATTCCTTTGATGGATGTTGCTCTACAAGAAAGCTCTACAAGATGGTGGGGAGCTAATCGGGACTAGTTTCAAAATTGAGAATCAATTAAAACTGCTATGTTGTGTCAGTTTATTGTTCTTGAGAGGAATTCATGAGTTATTCTTGTATATGAGGGTTACACTAATCCTCAGAACCATGTTCAGAACTATAGTAAAACATAGATAAAACTTGGACTTCTTATTGATTGATGGGTGCATCAGTTCATTCACACATTGGGGACACTTCTGCAAGCCTGGTACTTAAAAGAAGAAATGAAGAGGCAGACAACTAATTGGGACACGTTGATATATAAATTTTGTAGTGATTTCTCCTTTTCAAATGAGGACACAAACATGGGTTAGGATTTGAAAGTAATCAACAGAGTGTTATTACCCACTAGAAAATTTGTTATTGAATCTAGCAGTTATGGATATTTCGTACATCTACATGAATCAAGATTTCATGAAGTTGTTACTTGTGACAAGATTAGCAAGGAACCTGAAGATGACGACATGGAAGAGTTAAGACATCTACCATTCAAGGAATCAAAATGTGAAAGAGATATAAAAGATGATCTTGTCAAGGATGATTTGTATCTGAAACTCTTAAATTTGCAAAAGCATAAAATTGGAACTGAAGACAAGCCCAAGCTAGCTTCCATTTGTGACAATTGGGATGAGAAACCACAAAAGAAATTTTTGATCTATTGAAAGAATATGAAGATATTTTCCTGCATCAGTCTCAAAGCTTAAAGGGATAAAGGGATATTTAGGAGAAATGGAAATTGTTTTGAAACTTTATGCAATGCTTGTTAAACATCAACCTTATCAATTGAATCCATGAGTTAAATAAAATGTCAAGAGGGAGACAGATAAAATATTATTTGCGGGTATCATTTTTCCAGTTGATGAAGCTGAATGGATCAATCATATTGTCATTTAGGATAAGAAGGATTCATATGACATCATAGTCTATGTAGACTATTGAAACCTTAATAATGCTTGTGTCCATGATTCATTTTGTACTTTATTCAGTGATGAAGTGTTAGAAAACATTGCAGGTCAGGAAGCCTATTCTTTTGCAGATGGGTTTTCTAGTTATCATCAAGTTTGTATTGTTGAAGAAGACAAGAATAATACCACTTTCATGAATGAATGGGTTTCATACACTTATCATGTCATGCCATTCAACCTAAAAAATTCTCCAATTGTGCTCTCGAGGATTGTTAGTGATTTATTCAAGGAGTATATTCATAAGTCTCTCAAAGTTTATATGGATGATTGGACAATCGATAGTCTCTTGAAGAAGCATTCTAGCTTGTCGCGAGTTATGTTTGACTATTGTAGACAATTGTATATTTCATTAAATATGAATAAATGTATCTTTACGGTGTCGTTTGGGACTTTTCTAGGAAATATTGTCTACAAATATGGTGTGTGTTTATATGCTTCAAAAGTTCAAGTGATTCTAAATATGCCACCACCGACTAGTATTAAATAGTTGCAGTCCACTTTGGGATATACATTGTATTATTGCAGGTTCATCCACAATTATGCTTTGATTATTGCACCATTGGAGAAGTTTTTGAAGAAAGATGAGTGGTTTGTTTGGACTAAATAGTGTGATGTTGCTTTCAAATATCTGATAGAAAATCTTGTCAGTGCCCCAATATTGGTTTATCCATATTGGAATAAGGAATTTAATGTACACAATGATGCATTTGGAATTTCTTTAGGTGTTATTTTGGCACAACTTGGTGAGGGTATCCTTGATCATCCCATCTAATTTTCTAGCAGGAAACTCTCTAATGTCGAAAGAAATTATACAACCACTAAGAAAGAAGCTCTTGTCATGGTATATTCACTTCAAAATTTCAGGCATTATTTTCTTAGAGGTTCTTTCAAATTCTTCATTTATCATTTTGCATTGAAATATCTTGTCAATAAATTTGTTCTTGAAGGAAGAATATGTAGATGGATTCTTTTTTTCCAAGATTTCTCTTTCGAAGTTATTATCAAGTGGGTTCATGCTATTGTGGGGCTAGAATACCTCTCTCGCTTGGAATCTACGGAAGCAGGAGGATCAGTTGATGATCAATTTCCTGATGCTGACTTGTTTAGGTTTGAAGTTGTGCTGGATTATCTTGAAGATATTGCACTAGTTTTAACAATTGGCAAGTGTCCAAAGGACTATGCTATAATGCAGAAGAAACATTTGGTAGTGCATGCTGCAGATTTTTAGTTATTTGTAGGCCAATTGTACAAGATGGGACTTGATCATATCCTATGTAGATGTATCCTTGATCATGAGAGAGAGGTTGTTTGATGAGAATGACATTGTAGTGTTGTGGGAGGAAATGTTGGAGGAAAGTTGACTGCAAGGAAGGTGCTCCAAGCTAGACTATAGTGGCTGACTCTTTTCAAAGATGCTAAGGAATATGCTAAAAATTGAGATTTTTTCAAAGGGTAGGGAGACCTTCCCATCTAGATGAACTTCCATTGCATCTAGTCAAATATCTTGAAGCCTTTGAGAAGTGGGTTGTTGACTTTGTTGGGCCCATAAATCCTCCTGCATGACATTCACATGCTCTTATATTATCACCACAACTGATTACTTAATGTGTTGGGTTGAAACAACTCATATTAATGATTGCACTACTGATGCTATTGCTAGATTCATATTTGAAAATATCATCACAAGATTTGGTTGCCTAAGGAGTCTCACAAGTGATTAGGGATTGCACTTTATCAACAAAATTGTTGCTACACTGTTGTAGGAGTTCGTGATTCAACACCATAAAAGTAGCCCATATCATCTATAGATGAATGGGTTTGTTGAAGCTTTTAATAAGATTTTGGAAAAGGGGCTCACTAAAGTATGCTTTGCTAGCAAAGACTACTAGGATGAGAGAGTCTCTATTACATTAGGGGCCTATCACACTACAAACACATGCATAAGTATACTCCATTTTAGCATGTATATGGAAGAAAAGAAGTGGCACCTGTGGAGTTTATTGTTCCAAATCTATTCATTGCACAAGCCACCAAAACGTCTCATGACGATTCTATTCCATGATTATTATAGGAGTTGCAGGATTTAGATGAATATAATTTTCTTATAGATTTCCATCAAATTGTTGAGAAGGAGAGACAGAAAGCTTGGCATGACCGACATATTAAAAGAAAATATTTTTTTGTGGGATACCAAGTTCTGATTTATGACAGTAAGTACCTTAAACATCCTAGAAAATTGCAAATGCATTGGTTGGGTCCTTTATTTGTTACAGAAATAAGAGACTCTAGAGTTGTTAAGCTTGCATAACTTGACAGAGTTCTTTTATCTGGTTGGGTGAATGGTGCATGCCTAAAGCCCTAATATTGTCATTAACACCATTGGTTTTTTTTCTCTCTAAAAGGGGCATCAATTAGATTTAGGATCAAGTCAATCATGTTAGTTGTTTTGTTGTTTCTTAGTTGTGACCCACCATAACCCATTGTGGTCGAGGGGGGTATCAAGTGTCACTTTCGTCATTTATTTAGTCATTAATACGAGTATTTTCAATCATTAAGTTACTTTTTCCCCGTAACAGTCATTTTCCAATGATTTGATTTCCACTTTAAGGCATTAAAGTACTTCCTATTAATTTTTCGTCGTGGCATTTCCCTTTCGGATCATTCATGTCATGTCATGGGTATTTTTTTCCTAGTTGTCATCACTAACCGAATCAAGCTTGATTTTTATAAGTTGTCGCATTTACTCCCCAGTGTTCAAGTCATTCTACATAATGTTATGTTATTTTCTATAAATTTCGTGCATCACAGTTCTATTTCTCAATTATGTTTGTGTATTCCTTCGAGTTTTTTTCCCTAACTTCTATGTCTAGTTCCCATATGTCTCAATTTCGTCATCATCCCCTATTAAAATTGTCTATAGTTGTTGACCATCTGCTATGGGTTGTGTCACCAAGCCCATAGTTCCATGTGATTTCTCAGATGATCATATTGTGCCTACAAAAAATGTCTTGGGGAAGTATGAAAAAACCATTGTGGTCGATAATGATTTGTCGAACCTTGCTCTATTTCTAGCTTTAAAATCAAAATTTTAAATGGATTCTATTGTTGCTTTGGGTGGTGGTGCTAATATTTGGCTCAACCTTATATTTTGTGCTTTGCAACAATCCACTTTAATGAAATTATAGGATTTTCCCGTCTTCGGCACCACAGGTGAAGCCATGAGATGTATCAAGTTCTTATTGGCAGATTGCATGGTGGTTCACTATGGCTCAACAAGGAATACTTGTTGCTGAGGACATAGTCAAACTTGGTTAATGCGCTGGAGGGTGATTCACTAAGTTGGGTGATAAGTTCATTCACTTCATTTTATTTCTGTATTTTCCTTTTCCTATATCAATGCATGAAGACTTTTTGTTGAATGTTGTTCATTTAATTCAAAATTAAACTATCTGTGGGGCCCACATTTTGTTAATAAAGTGTGACAATGTTATTACCCATGCATGGCCCAGATGTCTCAACTGCATTCTGAAGTGTATCAAAGCAAGGCAAGAAGAAAGGTGATGACAATCTCTATGAGAAATATGGCACTTTCTAGAAGGGATGTGGAGCTTCATTGAAGCAGTCAATAATGATAGGGTTAAATTCACATGCTACATTATCATTTGAAAACTCATGTGGCACTACACCAAAGGACAATGCACATTAGATGCTATTTCTTTCATAGAAGAATATGTGTGAGGTGAGCCATTGAATTGGTGCAATTATCTTCTGAATGATATTTTTGAGGCTTGTGAGGATGAAAATAAGTGGGCAACATATTTTATTTATGGATACTTGGTTGTTTATATTGCAATGCTAAAATGGTGTGCCCCAGAAGGTCGAGACCTAACTGAAGTGTCGGATAGTGAAGGCCTTTCCCTTGCCTATGTCCCATGGAAGACTCATGTGGATGCTTCTAACAAAGAGTTCAATGAGAAAGAATTCAAGTGATGGCACACTAAAATGCTTGATGTTACTCAACTTAAGAGGAGGGTGCCTAGGTCAATTTTGGACAAGTATGCAATGCAAATGTGGTTCGATATCAGTTATCAACATACCTATGTTCAACCCAATTTTGTCCACGTAGAAACATTCAAGATGAAGCCACTACCTTACTATATGTCGAAGGAAGAATTCCATCAAGAGGTATTTTCTTGGCCAAGAATTTAGTGTATGAAGAAGGACAACAAACTTATTTATTATCTTTATGTGTTGCAACCCCAAGTTTCAATCTTTAATGCATCGTCATCCTCTAAGAAGCACATAGATGATCATGCACATGATTTTCAACCTATGCGCATGATCAGAGTGTGTGTCCTTTGTCCGTAACACTATGTCAGAAGTCAACTCCCTCATAAGCTTTGTTGTTTCTATTTCTTAGATACCCAGTGATGTTCCTTTTATCAGTAAGTCATTTAAACCTCTAGTGTTTCCATTTTCTTTTATAATCCCTATTTCATATACTCCCCCTACAATAGTCAATACCAACCCTTCTACATTTGGTACTTTCACTTTTTCCCAAGCTTATGTCAACTCTACTTCTACATATGGCAATCATGTTGTCAGCTCTTCCCATGTTATTGATCTCACTAATGATGAGCTTGAATACCTTGTTTATCCTACCAAAATTTTTGATGAACAACCTCTCTCCTTGCTTATTCATTCTCCTATGCATTCCCCTAGATCATCACCCCACACTACATCAACATCCACAACTATTTTTTATCACCCCGACCCTAGAAACACCACTGGAAATATTGCTCACATCGAAGTTGAATCAGACTCCGAGGACACAACACATATGGAAAAAAAATGATTGAACCTGAGTTGAATACATAAGTTGTCACTATACCTCATGTACAGTGTCCATCTATCTCACAGATAGATCCTAACACGGTTGTTTCTTCAGTACAAATTTCTTTTCTAAGTCGAGATCCAGATTATTGTTGGGAGGAATTACTTTTATTTGTGTAGTCACATGATATAGTCCCTCTTTTTCCTTAATTGTTATTTCCAAAATTCGAGAATACCTCCACAAAAGAAAAGTCAAGAACCTGAAACCTCACCTAAAGGATAATAAGATAAATATGTTGCAAGTGGCCAACCCTTGCAAGCTATATTTCCCTCAGCTGAAAGTTTGACTAGTAATTATCTTTAGACTCAGTCTTCCCAACAACTATTTCAATTATTAGAGCTTCATCTATCCGTCTTGAAGATTGATTAGCTCTTTCCAACTGGAGATACAATGAGATTCTCATTATTCATGAGTGTTATGCTCTTAACCTGCAAGACGATACCAGAATACCAAATATGCGAAGAAATATACCCAGAACATAGAACAATGAGAAATAATAGCAAGTATTTTATTATTCAGAAAGCAATGTTCACTTGCCTCTTCGAGGGGGCAACCTCCAATAGAG
>APFE030270511.1:101977-123775 GCA_000404065.3 Pinus taeda
ACATTACATAAATGAACAATTCATCGATGATACAAATGAAAAGACCTCCTCTCTATATATAGGAGTCTAAGGGGTCATAACATAATCAGAGCCTACATAACAATAATAATGTAAGGGCACAATAATAACAATAGTGGGCTTCTATGGGGCACAATAGTAACAATATGGGCACTACATGGGTACATCAATATAATAAGTGGGTTGCACTAATAATAATAAGGGGTTACACTAGTAGTATAGGGGCCTAACAATCACTGCCACTATCTAACGCACTATTGGAAGAAGCAACAACATAACATTTGAATTGTTTCTCTGTGTTGAACGAACCATTCCGCCCATTGTTTCGAAACCTCACTGGAGTTGTTGGGTCATCCTTAGATGATGGGAATTCTGCTGGTGCGTCTTCCAAAGAGCTGGAAAGGACTCCAAACGGATGCCAATCTTGCAGAAAGCGTGTGGGATTGATGGGTTTCAAGTGTTGGATGCTCATTTGATTACAAGGAGGCCGGTTGTCTGGAAACGATTTTTATTTTAAATTGATTGTGCATGAAAAGCTACGCTAATATGGTGATTTTACCGGGAAAATATGGGTACAATTTTTTATTTTAAATCAATTATACATGAAAAGCTATGCTGACATGTGTTGAAGTTTGTGGTATTATATTAACACTGGCCAGAAGTTTGTGGTATTGGCTAGCATCTTCACGTTGTTTAGCATTGTATTAAAGTTGTTTTGGTATGCTGCCATGCGTTGAATTGTTTTCGTATGCTACTCCATGCATTGAACTATTTTATCACGCTGCTCCATGCGTTGAACTGTTTTGAATGTTGGCTATATATATTAAAAGGTCTGCTATATTTATGTTGTATTACAGTCTTGAACGCTGCCCATATGTTGATCGCTACCACCAGTTTGCCGAGTCTGAGTTCTGTAATACCAGTAGTAGTATTTTAGAGAGACGTGGCACAGAATTGGTAAAGAATGGCATGAAATCTCCCTTCATGGCCCTCATGTTCATTTGCTGGGACAATCTCGATGATGAGTGAAACATCAAGATGAAGAAATGATGTTCTTGAGAATTGGTAGATTATGAAGCAAATTTTTTTTCGCATACTTTGGCACTGATTACTTTCTGTTATAACTTGCAAAAAAAAATTGATGAGGAAGACATTTGAATTTTTTTTTGAGAGTGCATAGCTGATCTGAATATTTCTTTGGAAAATGTTTTATATTTTCAATGATAGTACAAAGCCCTATATGGAGAGAATGCCCCTTTGAATTGTAATTTTTTAAAAATTACCACCAAAAGTACAATTTTACTGTATATCAGTAGAAGTATTTTTCTATCAGCAGAAGTATTTTTTACAGTATGCATTCAATCATATCTATTGTGGGAATAGTTCTCACTGGAAAAGAGAACTATCCTGAGTGGTCCCGGATGATAAAACCCATGCTCATTTTCAATGGGTTGTGGAAAGGAATGTGTGTTGGAGATGGAGACACAGAGCCAGAATAGCCTACATCAGAGAAAGAGCTCGTCATTTGGGAAAACAAGAACAACAAATCTTATGCATTAATCACAGCATCTATAAATGAAGAGGTGAGTCGCCATATTTCGACATTTTCAACTGATTTTGAAGCCTTACAAAAGCTGAAAGAACTCTATGGCTCACATTCTGCACTTGAAGTTGTTCAACTCATGATTAAACTCTTCACTCTTGAACTGCAAAATAATGATCCTCTTGCTCTTGAATCTGAAGTAAAGTCTATAATGCATGATATCAAATCCACTAAAGTTGAATTGGATATTCCTCTTATCGCTTTTCTCAAGGCACTTTATCCTACTTACTCCAATTATCTTGAGTCATTGCAAGCAAATGGTAATCTAAAAGATATCACCTTTGACTCTCTTGTGAAAAAGTTTGCTGAAAGAGAGAAAACTTTTGGAAAGAAGACAACCCCTGAATCTTCTGAAGAGGTTGTTTGCCTTGCTCATAAAGAAAAGCATCCTGCTGAAGATTCTTCAAGAGGAAGAGGTGGTTGAAGAGGAAGAGGAAAATATTTCAGAGGCAGGGGGTAGACACTCTCAAGGAGAAAAGGCAGATTTGCACTGCATACACTACAAAAGAAATGGATCACATGATGCCTCTACATGCAAGTTACCATGGGACAAAATTGAGCAGCAAAGAAACCAACAGAAAGGTAAAACTGATGATACAGAAAAAGTTAAAGCACCTGAATCCGCTCACTATGTTGTGGCACAATGTAACATTGGAGTAAATGAAGATTTATTTAATGCTTAAATTGCTTCTTGGAAAAATGTTTGGTTGCTTGATTCAGGAGCAACCTGCCACATGACTCATAGAAAAGATTTTTTGGAAGAATTTACTAACAATGTTGATGGAGCAGTATACTTTGCTGACCAATCAAAATTCAAGCCATTAGGGCTTGGCACAATTAGGCTTAAATTGCCTGGTCTTCCATACTTTCTTCTGCACCATGTTCTATATCTCCCACAGCTGAAGAGAAACTTGCTGTCCTTGGTTCACATCTGCCAGCAAGGTCACTCCATTCATATGTTTGATGGCAAGCTTGAGGTGAGAAAAACATCTGACGACTCACTTGTCATGAGGGGAATAGAAGAAGAAAGGCTTCTCAAGCTCCAAGGAACCCTTGCTCATGCACAACATTTCTCATACAGTTCGCATCATGAAGAAGGTACACTTCCATCAATTTTATTATGGCATGCTAGATTCAGACATTTGAACTATGACATCCTCCTCTTGTTGAAGAAAAATGGTGTTGCTAGTTTGCCTACAATTCCTAGGAAACTTAAGCAATGTGATGCTTGCATTCTAGGAAAGCATAGCAAACAGTCTTTCCATGATTCACATTCAAGAGCACATAGAAAACTTGAACTCATTCATTCAGATTTATGTCGTCCAATGCCTATTCCTTCTGCAAATGGAAATAAATATATGATGACATTTATTGATGACTACACTAGAATATGTTGGGTTTATTTATTGAAGAACAAATCTGATACTTTTCAAAAATTCAAGAATTTTCTTAAATGGATTGAAAATGATGCACAATCTCATATTGGGTCTATTCACACTGATAATGGAAAAGAATACACATCAAACAAATTTGAAAACTATCTTCACCAACATGGGATCAAACATCAAACAACTGTGCCTTATAATCCCCAACAAAATGGTGTAGCTGAAAGAATGAATAGGACAATCCTAAATATGGTACGATCCATGTTCTTCTTCAAAAATGTAAAGATAATGTTTTGGGCTGATGCTGCTCTATGTGCTGCATATATAAAGAATAGATGTCCATCTAATGTTATTAGAAACAAGACTCCATATGAAATGTGGTACGGACATGTTCCTTCGGTAAAGCATCTCAGGGTCTTTGGTTCCACCTGTTATGCCTTGATACCAAAGGTACATAGAAACAAACTTGGTGCTAGAAGTTGTAAGTGTATCTTCCTAGGGTATTCAAAACACCCTCCAAAGCATATCGTCTCTATGATGAAGTAAATAAAAAAGTTTGTTGTATCCTAGGAGATGTAATTTTCTTGAATCATCCAAAACTGACAATGTTGTTGAGCGGCAACTTGATCGCTTGGATAGATTTGCAAAAGCAAAATCATTTCAAGAATTTGATAATTAGATTCCACATCTTGAAGGGGAGATTCCTATACTAGATCAACATGTGGAATCTTCTTCTTCTGAAGAACACTCTCCCCTGCATGAAACTCTAACAACGGATGATGCTTTAAGTGATGCGATTGATAGAATTGGGAGACTCAATCTTGATTCTGTCCCAACTCAATCAGCAGAGTAGCCTGGACCATCTGAAAAAGGTCCCCCAAAGTGGCAGACAAAGACACTTGAAAGTGTTCATCCTGATGAGGTTGGAAAGATAGGAACTAGAATTTCAAACCGGCAAAATGGAGGTGATGTAGATGACTCTAGTTCACCTGTTGATATGGATGTTTCTTATGATTGTGAATTGAACTTGTCTACAGATTTTGAACCAACTTCCTTCAAAGAAGCTGCTTCTCATCATGAATGGAAAGAAGAAATGCAAAAGGAGTATGATGCCTTGATAAAGAATGGCACTTGGAAGCTGGTGGATCCTCCATTAGGAACCAAACCAATTGGCTGCAAGTGGGTCTACAAGAACAAGTATAAAGTTGATGGTTCACTTGGCAAGCACAAAGCCAGGCTTGTGGAAAAAAGGTCTGCACATAAGGAAGGGGTCTATTATGAGAGACTTTTCCCCCATAGTAAAATGGGCTACCATCCGGACACTCTTTACCCTAGCAGCTCAGAACAGTTGGAAAGTCCATCAAATGGATGTAAAAACTGCTTTCTTAAATGGAGATCTAAAAGAGAATGTTTTTATGTCCCAGCCTAATGGATTTGTTGTGAAAGGAAATGAACATAAAGTATGAAAACTTGTAAAATCCTTGTATGGTCTCAAACAATCACCGCAAGCTCGGTATCAAAAACTAACTAAGCATCTTCTGAAACTGAATTTCAAACATTATGATCTTGATGATGCAACTTTGTTTTTCAAGAAAGTTGGAAAAACAATTGTATATGTTGTGGTATATGTAGATGATCTTTTGATGAAAAGGAACAATGAAAGCTACATTGCATCCATAAAGAAGGAATTGAGGAAAAGTTTTGAAATGACTAATTTGGGCTATGTTCATTACTATCTTGGCATTGAAGTAACCCAAAATCCAAAGTCCATATTCCTTTCCCAAAAAAATACACTGGAGATATGTTAAATAGATTTGGCATGACAAAATGCAATCCTCTGACTACTCCAATGGAACAAAAATTAAAGCTCACAACCATTGAAGGAAAAGAATTTGACGATGCAACAAAGTATAGAAAGCTTGTAGGAAATCTCAACTACCAGACTACTACTAGACCAAACATTTCATTTGTTGTTGGAATCCTCTCCAGGTTTATGCAAAAGCCTTGTGAGGGACATTCATCTGCTACAAAAAGAGTTCTAAAGTGCTTGAAGGGAACTCAATAATTTGGACTCAAGTATATACAGGTGGGTGACTTCAACTTGATTGGATACTCTAATTCAGACTTCAATGGAGGCAAAGAAACTGGCGTATCTACTTCAAGTTATGCTATGAGTCTTGGATCAGGAGCTATCTCCTGGAGATCATGCAAACAATAAGTTCCAGCAGATTCCACAACAGAGGCAAAATATGTGGCAGCAGTTGAGGCAACTAAAGAAATTGTGTGGCTCAGGAAAATTCGAGAAAATTTGCAGGTAGAACAAGTACATTCGACTCCACTCATGATTGACAATACCTCAGGAATAAACTTTGCAAAGAACCCAACGTTCCATGATCAAACGAAGAACATCAATACAAAATATCATCTTATTCGATATCATGTTGAGGCCAAAACAATCCATCTTTGCGATTGTTCCACTAATGAGCAGATTGCAGACATCTTCACCAAAGCGCTTGGAAGATAAAATCTTGAAAGATTCATAACGATGCTTGGACTCACCAACAACCCTTCAGATTAAGGGGGGGAATGTTGACACCTAATCATAGCGATTGGGCTAACAACTATAAATAATGTAAATAAGTAATAGAGAAAATGGATAGTCATCGGGAGATGAAACTCAATAGTCACTCCATCATGTATATAATAATGAACAACCTAAATGAATATAGAATCTCATTTAGAGGAGTTACCTCCTGGCCCGACACCTAAAACTATGCAAACTTTCGCATGCATCAAACTCCTTCCTCCTACACTCAATATTTTATTTTCTCTAAAGTTTTCTCACTCTGTCTATCCTAGATTTTTTTTTTAGTCCCCTATTTTTATTTCCATTATTTTTTATTTTCTTCCAAGTTTTTCATGCCCTCACATAGGAGTATCTAATGAAAATGGGAATTTGGGGGTTGCCCAAAATCCCAATTTCTTTATAAAAAAAACAAGATCCTCCACCAATTCAACATTAGCATCATTAAATTCAATATACCCAACACCCTTTTACCGCCTGGAATTATCATCAAAATCTTCCTCTGCGCTGCACGCTGTCTTCAACAAACATTCACATATAACAGTTAAACGATATTTAGATGAACAAGCTTGAACACAAGATTTAACTTAATTATACAATACACACAGGCGTACACAATACTAGAACACGTTTCATATATATATATATAGAACAAATTACATTCCACGCTAAGGCATTTCAGCCTTAAAACCCAGCTCACAATGGACTACATCTTGCTCACTCACTATTTTACTCACAAATAAGATATATCTCACACCCTATCACATTACATTTATATAAGATGCATTAGGAAGAATTGATAAGATTTTCTCCCAGTTTTTCTACAATGAAAGCTCTCCAAAAGCGTGCATGGTTGTATCCATCTTATCTGCTTTAAATTATCCGCTTTAAATTCGCTTTTCTTCTTTAAAACAAGCTTTTCTCTATTCTGATCCTCTGGTCCAGGTTTGCTCACTTAGTTGCTGGTTTCTCCCGCATCAGACTCCCGAGGCACAAAAATTTATGACCTCCTGGTCATATGCTTTTGGTCTTCATAATATCAATTTTTATCCACTGCATTCTTTCACTAGAACTCGGTGAGCTGCAACCAACCTCTACAGTAACAGCCTCCTCTGTTACACGATACCTCACCAAGCCCTCCCGCACTCGGTCTTTTGGAATCCTTCTCTAGGTTGCTGCAAATCTTCTCACATTCTGCTGCCGCCCTCTACACAATAGCAAGACCATAAACTCTTCATCTTTAACTCAACTGTACCTCTTTCCGCAGAATCTTACTGCTCTGATACCACAAATGATGGACTGCTGTCTGGTTCCAAAGACAAGCTTCCCAATCTGGTAGTTATACCTTCTATGTCTTCAATCTGTTCTTTTTGCAATTTCTGGAGATCCTCGGTCATGAAATCTCTACTCTTCAATATATATAATACTTAAAGGATCTTGAATGCAACGCAGCTCTACACAATCATAAAATCAATCTCCAGCATTATATAAATGGAATTAAATCTACCAGCATTGGTATAAGGATGGTGCGCACGGCCTTTTAAACACCCTCTTGTAACTTATACAGCAATTGTGAATTGGGTTAATACACATTTAATTTAATTGACCCGCGTCCAAATCGGTGTTGTATTAACTTGGTGTACAGCGTGTAGAACTATGGGGCAGCGAGCGGCAATAACAACACAAACCATATCATATTACAGAACAACCATTGGATTAATCGATGGGAGGACAGTGCACAGGTTTTAACACTCTTCAATCACCCTTATACAACCACTATTCGCCTTTATAATGCCACGCATTTGGTTATGGAGGCAGCGCACAGTGCGGACGAAGCCACAGCCCGATGCATACAATATCACAACAATACGGTTTCAATTAAAATGATGGCGCTTGGTAACCACAGAATAATACCAAGAATCGGTCATGCGATATGGGTTTTTTTTACACAGTCTTCAAGTTGAAATCCACAGACATATAAAACTATACAAGCTACAGTATTCGCACCAATTTACAGGCATTCACATCAAATTGACACCGCCAGTTTGCAATCAACTTCCTTTCTGTTCTATTCAATCAAAAAAACCATTATGAACAGCGCTCCTCCTTTGTTTTTTTCACCACAATAAAAAAAACTTTTCCTCAAGGGTTCGCGCTCCTTCCTATACCAATCCACACTGTCTTTTTTCATGCATAAAAGAAAATCTAACTCTAGAAGAAACTTTCCTACTTAGCAGCTGATTTTTTTCCATTCCTATTCTAGCTGCTTTATTACAAAAGCGATTACCCAAACAAAGCAACAGTACCTAAAAAATCTTAGCTTTTCTTTGTCATGCCTTATTCTATCTAAAAAGATGGCATCTCCTATTTCTAAATCTAACTAAAAAAACATGGGAAACAACAGGCTAAGGATCCCACTCCTTGCCTGTAGACTTTTTATTTTTATTTTTATGGAATAAATCAAAAGATTTTTCCTCTGAATCAGATACTCCTGCATCAGTATCCATTTCCCTTCACTTCATGTCATAAATGCACGTGGATATCTCCTCTAACCCATCACGTCTTTGCCAACTATTCGGTGGTGGTGGGTGGTTGGCCATGCCAACCAACACCACTCACAACTCTCCCTCAAATCATGGATTTGTCTCTCAATTTTTAGGTCAACCACACACATAATTATTTTATAATCATGGTCATCATTTATCATTACAAACTCATTTAATAATACCAGGGGTGTTACATATATAATATTAATAAGAATTGAAGGAATGTTTTGTAAATCTTAATTCCATCTTTTTATTCGTCAGATCTTGATGTCATCAATTGCGTTTTGGACAATATCTACATTGGAGAGTGTTTTGAGTCCCGTGTAGTGAAATTTCGCATCAACATTTTGGGCTAATTATTGCAGCCCATGATAAAGAGATCCATGGAAGAATATTGATATTATTTAGTGAACCAAAACATGTAGATAAATAATAATTAATCTACGAATGTTAAAGTTATCATGCCAACCTTCATGAATAGAAATGATTAATTAAAATTGTAATTAATTGAGAATGTAGTAGTAACTAAATAATGTAATAATAATTAGGACATTGTAATTAAATGATTGTAATTAATGTAATGATAATTAAAATAATGAAATAAAAATAATCTAATTAAAATAGAGAAATAATAATTAATAAAGAAATGTTAAAGATGTTATGTCTGAATAAAGAGAAGTTAATTCAAAATGATTAATAATGTAGTTAAATAAAATTAAGTAATAATTAAACTAATATAGTAATGTAATTAAATTACATTAGTAATAATGTAGATAATTGTAGCTAATTTAAATTAATTAGTGATATTGTGATTAATAATGAGGAAAAAGATTTTCTAAGTTCCTTCTATAATCACAATAAAAGTTGTTAGGGTTTTTCTCTACTCTAAAATATCTATAGTATTTTTTTTAGAATAATGGTCTATAGAGGCAATAACTTTGGAATTCTCCGAGCATATACGGTGTTTGGTTCGTTTTGAGTGTTCAACTAATGTAGATTTCTTAGATCTATCATGAGTGATATTATACAATATTCCTTAAGCCTAGCATGGATTGAGTGGCCAATTTCTCCAATGTAAACTTTTCCACACCCATTAGGGATCAAACATACACCTTTTTTTCTTTTAGGATTAGCATGGTCTTTAGAATGGTTCAACATTTGTTTTAAGGTGTTAGGAAGAGAAAATGAAACCTTAATTTGAGTTTTGTTGAAGATGTTGGCTAACTTATTGGTAGTGTCCTTGATATATGGAAGTTTGATAGATTTTATAAATTCCTTATCATTTCTTTTTTGGTCATTATTATCTAGAGAATTTTTTATAGTATACTTAATCAATTTTCATTGTACCCATGATATTTCAATAACAATTTATTATGTTAAAGTTCATTATTTAAGAGATCAGTGTAACATATTTTCTTAGATCTAACACCGAGGGTGCTTATTACACCTATTTTTTGTGAGGGACGATGGTGAGAGTCCTATGTATGCATTTATAGACTTTAGCATTGAAAAAATATTTTTAAATATACATTAATATTACTTAACTTTGCATAGTGAAATATTATGATCCACATTGAAGTTTCTTTTGTTATTAATAATATTTTTAAAATGCTACTTAAGTATGTATGCATGTATCATAAAACGTTTGTATGAATTTATACACTTTCGCAGTGAAAATATTTTTTTTATTACACATTAACATTACTTAAACCTTGCATAGTGAAATAATTTATTTATGGTGCATTTTGACCTTTGTTTTATTATTAACAATATTTTCTAAATGCTATAGAATTTTTCTACAAATCTTCTAGCTCTGATACCATGTAGAAATTTCACCTGTAGAACAAACCGATATATGCAATGTCATAAAGCATAATACTTGTTCTACTTCTACAAAACATTAAGCGGAAACATAATCGAATTCATGACCAACATCAAGTAGAAACATGCATAACTGATCAATAGAAATAATCACACATAACACAAGATATATCTAGGGGAAAGCACCAGCATAAAACCCCAACCATGTATTATCAATCAAGTGGAAATCCTCAGCAAAATACAAAAATAATCAGCTCAAAAGCTATTCTGCTCTCTTTGATGATCTTCAATCAAAAGATAAAAATCATGGACTACCTAGGCCTCAATATATAGTCCAGAAGTCCTCCAATCTCCTATAATAGATCCTTCTCCATGCAAGGAACACTTACTAGAAATTTCCAAGCATCTGATAGTACTGACAGAACTGATATGCAACAGTTACCCATGAGTGAATCCTCATTTATCTAAAATAATATTTGTCACATGCATGCAAGCATTAGCAAACTATATTTTATTATTTTAACAACTTGTTAAAATAATCTAACTGGACTCGATTAGTTAGAACTAAGTCAACTAATTCTCTTATTATAGAATTGAACCTTATCTCCTTTAATCAAGGGATAAATTCCTAAATCAAAGGAAAAAATAATTGCATGATCCCACAAAGACTTCAAGTTTAATTTTCCGTAATTAATTTACTCATGGAGATTAATTAATTAATATTTTAAACTGTTGTTAAGACCAAAATTAATTTTACTTCCTATAGATAGGTTAGGGACTACTATAAATAAGAAGGGACCCAGAAATGCTATTTTTATAACTTTCTATTTTTAGCAATTGCACCTCTCACCCAATGTGGCCAATGACCTCACTGGCGAAACTGCTATTTTTAGACATGCCATTTTTAGTACATTCTAAATTTAACATTTCTTGTTGTACAGTAAATTAGATATTAAAAAAGTTATAGTCTTAAAAAAACAATAAATTCCATAATGAAATATAGTTGAAAATAGTAAGTTCCAAATCCAAAGTGAACTAAAGTTTGAGTGTGCTATTCCCTCATGTGTGTTTCGAATTAAGTAGAATGTGCTCTTAAAATGTGTTTTCATTGAGATTCTATTTTAGTTGTTAATTAATAATGTTGTTATTTTTCATTTTTAAGTGTGATATTAAAATTTAGGATATGAGGATATGACCTTTTTTTAATATATTGTTTTGAGATGTTTTATGATTTTTGGAATAGGCCAATATAGATTTTTTTAAAATAATTTAATTTTGGAACATCTATACTTCCTAATTTTTTCCTACGTTTTTCCCTATTGAATGTTAGGTAGTCGATTTTTTTCGCTGTTGTGTGGAGTATTCTATTGAATGTTAGGTAGTCGATTTTTTCCGCTGTTGTGTGGAGTATTCTTTGCTTCTTTGTAACTGTGCTGTTGTGTGGAGTATTCTTTGCTTCTTCGTAACTGTGTCGTTGTGTGGAGTATTCTTTGCTTCTTTGTAACTGTGTTGAGTGCTAGAGTTTTACTTGAGTGTGTAATGGAGATATAAGGTGGAGAAAGTTTTTAGAAACTCCACTTGAGCGGAGACATAGCTGTAATAAGAGAGAGACAAAATATTCTCTGCACCGGAATTGTGATAATAAAATGTCTTGCAGTGGCCATGCAAGCGCTGCGTCTGCAGACTTGGCAGCCCAGAGTTATTTAGACAGTGATAATAAACAGACTTCGGTGCGCCATGAAGAGCCAGTTGCGAAGACTGAGTTCGAAAATTCTGAAGAGCCAGTTACCAACAATAGCTCTGAGGGTAAAAGTAAGCTAGATGCCAAGATTCCCTCCGAGATCCAGGCAGATGACAGTGATGACGGGCAGCAGAGGCAACCGGGACAATCAATGTATGGACGGATCAGCGACGAGGAATGGAATAATTTTACTGAATGGGAACCCCGTGATCCTCTCAGATCGGCGGCGTCAATAGTCAGAGTTCCCGAGTTCCTGAAAGACACAAAAAAGGAAGCATATGTCCCTCAAACAGTTTCCTTCGGTCCATATCATAACAAAAGTAAAAAGCTTCCTCCAATGCACGATTTCAAAGTAACAGCCCTGCGTATAATGATGAACAGGGCCAATACCAAGAATGACATGCATCCAGGTGCTGCCTATTTGATCAACAAGGCAGCGGATGCGATCCTCAGAGAGGAGGACAAAATCAGGGCCATCTACAAAGAAAGCATCGATTGCGATGGAAAGACCCTTTCTCGGATGCTATGTTTGGACGGTTGCTGCATTCTAGAAGTATTGAGAACTCTGGCAGGGGAACCGCATAAGCCGGATCACCCTATTTTTGGGGAAAGCAAGCTCGCTGCATCCAAAATAGTGATGGACATTGTGATGCTCGAAAATCAGATACCTTGGATCGTTCTCGTAGAGTTACTACGAATGGAGTACCCCAGCGACGTCGAGGTCAAGGAGAAGCTTTTGAATCTGCTGGTGGATGGAACATGGCCTTTGTTCCAAACTTTCGTCGAGAATAAAAATGCTCTTATCCAACGGTTAAAGCAAATTAAAGAAGTTGATCATGTTTTAGATTTCTTGCACAAGGCCATTCTAGATGAGCCTCCCATTGATTCTAGGCCTGCAGATCAAGATGCGCATCGCATCGCAATTCCAAGTTGTATTGGCAATTTCTCTCTAATTCTCGAATTCAAAACTACAGCAGGGAGTTCTGGCTTCGAAAGCATCCCTCGTGCAGTAAAACTAAACAATGCCGGGATCAAATTTAAACCATGCGGTGAAGGCATAAGTGGGATTCGGTTTGACAAGAGTAAGGGCGTAATTTATCTTCCTGCGGTCTGTATCACATACGGCACAGAGGTACTATTCCGTAACTTAATCGCTTTCGAGATGTGCAGGCCATCGGAACGCAGTTACGTGAGTAGTTACGTGAATCTCATGCACGATTTGATCGGCTCGCAAAAAGACGTGGCATTGCTCAGATCAAATGGAATCCTTACAAATGGGATTGCGAGTAACAAAGAGGTTGCCGACCTATTCAACGGTCTATGCAAGGGGACCGTGAGTATGGGGAATCTCTTCGTAGAAGTGAAAAACAATGTGAATGAGCTCTACAGAAATAAATTTGGGCTCCACTTTGCAGAGCTTGTTCGGGACCATTTCTCATCGTCCTGGAAAGCTTTAGCAACGGTGGCGGCAACTGGTATACTGTTAATAGCCAGTGTTCAAACAATCTTCACAGTTAAGAAGTAGCCTCTTTGCTGTTTTTTTCGTTCGAAATAGATAAGTGATTTGTAGTCGGTTGATGATTTGCAATTTGGATCAGATGTATCACCATCCTAGTTCTAGTTGGTTTAAGCGAAGTGTACTTAGTTAGTTTAAGATAGGGAGCTTTGTAGATAGATTAAGTAATTTGAGTTTGGTTCAGGTTGGCCATACTATGTATCGAACTTGTCAGATGATGTATCTGACCGAATATTATTCAAATAATTTCGTAGTGTTTGTTTAGTATTCTCCACTTCTAAATATTTTTCTGTGAAAAAACATTTAATATAATACAGGTATGTACTAGCTATATTCGTGTATATTGGTTACAAACTTGCCATAAATTATTAACAAAATTATATTATAAAGTTTAGAGTTATCATTGTAATATTAACGCTTCAAACAATTACATACAAATTCTGAAAATAAAATAAAACATTTTCAACTCATTCATATAAACCATATATAAATAAATTTATTATAATTATATAAAAATTAAAATTAAAAAATTCATTTATATCAACAAAAAAATAATAAAAATAAGGCAAAAAAAAATTATTATCTAATTCATACAATCAAAAAAATGTTAGTTTTATTATATTTATTGGAGAACTTCAAATATTTTAGTTTGATTATCATATTATCGTAAATTATATTTTATAAAGAAATTAGTAAATCTCAATTTTTAATTTTTAAGTTTCATATTTTAATCCTCCAGATTTACGCTTCATGTTTTAATCCTCCCGATTTAAGCGGAAATATGTTGAGTGCAATAATGTGTTATTTAAGTCGAGATAGAGATAGGGATTTTTCTAACGAGTTTAAATAAATAGAATGAGTGAGTTTATATCTATCTGGTTGAGTTTACATTTATCTTATTGAGTCTCAGCAACATAGGTCATTTTTTCCTATGTTGCAATTGTCTTAGGGTGTTATTGTTGTGGTTCTTGTATAAGATTATTTAATTTTTATTTTTTATGACGTTATTTGAATATGTATATATAAAATTAAAATATTTTTTTTAATATAGTTTCAAAAATTAAGTAAATATGATCAATATGTAAATTGTAAAATAATTATTATTTAATATTTACATTTAAAATCTTTTAAAAAATACCCGTCACATTTAAACCCTAATGTACACTATATATATAATTATTAATAATTTTAAAACATATAGTTGTGATATTTTTAATGCAAATACATTTAAGTAGTGCTAATACTTAAATGCAATGTGTAATATTAATTTTTTTTTTATATAATATTAACAGTAAGAAAAATATAACCATTTTAAAAAACAATATCATATAATTTTTCAAAAATCACTTTCATAAATATATAAAATAAAATAAATTATTATAAAAATGTAAGTATATTTTTTAAAAACTAATAATCTCATTATATATGTTGGTGGACGTTGGTTTTCCTACACAAGTTGAAGCGATGACAAATACCATGACATGAACAGGTATAAACCTACCCCACAGTTGCAGGATTTACAAGCAGCTTCTAAGCTATACCTTGTCAACGTTATGCTTAATCATTGTTTGACGAGCTATGTTATCTCGTATACTAGACTATCCTTGACACTTCAAAACCTTCAACCTGAAATATAAGAAGAGAGAAAATCCCTCTTCTGTTTACGCAACATACAACCGATTACCATTCAGCATTCAAAATCGATTTTTGCCAATTTTCATTCATCTTTCGCCGGATGGTATCATGTTTCTAAAGAGAGGAAGAAAAACAAACATAACAAACACTTCACGCCAAAAGTAAATGGTCAATGTATATATCCTTTTAACAATTTAATTCCCATGACCATGTCAGGTCAATAAATTGAACAGAGTGTGTATATATATAAAATTTTGTAAAGTGGCATAAATATAAGATGGAAAACCATTAGATTTTAAATAAGTGTACTATGTAATTTTGTTATTTAGTACGGTTTTTTTAAGTGCAAAAAGTGATTAATCAATTTTATATTGATTTTTTTTTATGTATCTATGTTTTCACTGTATAAAATATACATTTAAACTTGATAACATATACAATGCAAATGAAGCATATACCATATACATTTAAACTTGATAACATATATAGAATGCAAATGAAGCATATACCATAAATGTGTTGGGCCAAAATATTTTATTGATTTATTTTTCTAGTGTTTTTAATATATAAAATGTTAAAAATAGCTTTTATATATTGTTAGTATGTCTAATTATTTGATCATTTCTTTTTATAATAAAAAATTAATCCTCTGTAAAAAAGTATCATATATTATGTTGACCACGGTTGCGCACAGAGGTAAGTAAGATGTCTTTGATGGTAGTAAGGGTGTGATTATGCGTAGCAAGCCAAGGAAGGTGCATGAATGGTTCTAACACATGGGAGGTGGAATGAGTGCGCCCCTTGGAAACCTGTTTAAACATGTAGCTTCGAACGAAACACATATAGACGCATCACAAGCTAGAAAGAAGGAGAACCAAGAGTCCAAAGTGATGGTTAAAACAACAACACATTTGAGTAAGGTTCATATATACATATACAAAAAGAGTCTATACATATATGCGTAAACAAACAGATACATATATCATTAGAGTAAACAAGTTAAATGAAATAAAATAACAACATATGCATGAAATGTTTTGGCTTTGTTATATTAAGTAGTGAAAGTTCCAATCATACAGTACAACAATGACCATCCACTAGTACAAATAATGGAACATTACAGTTACTGCTACCTGCTTCTCCAAATAGATGTACTAGCTCTGCACTGTCGAGAAGCCAAGGCTCGCTACAATACTCTCCAAGTTTTCTTTAAGATACACCTATTGAAAGCTTGTCTTACCAAAAATCCGTACAATAAGTTATAAGTTACTATAAATAGAAAAGGGTGGGGTGACCCTTGACATTCCCCTTTGTGACTGTCCATCTACACACATAACTCTTCAATTACTCTATGAATGTTACATTCAACTATCGACACTTGAAGTTCCACTTTACAAGATGTTACATACAATATGCACATGTACCCATGTGAGACCAAATAGGCTTGAGCAAGCCATGCAAGACATCACTATGACTCAGACAAGTGTGGGAAGACCAACTCTTTGAAATCCTCACGATGGTTGACAGTGGTAAGCTCATGCCAAGCTTGGTAGTCTGTGATGGTGTCCATGTACTATGTGGTGAAATCTTTATGGAAACGAACTTTTGCCTCTATTGCATCTGGGTACACTAATTTGGCTCCTCTATCCAACTTGTTTGATAGCATGCACATCATTGTCTTGAGTGCGGCTGGACCAGTGACATACTGATGCATGGTGTCTGAAATGATTGTCAAATATGTGCTAGTTTCTATGTGCATCAACTCGTCAAAGTGAAAGTCCAACTCCTATTGGAATTGACCCTTTGTCTTTGCCTCGATGAGTGTCCCAATAGATTGGATCGCATGTGCTCACACAAAAAAATCCAAGCTTCTGAACAACCGTGCATGGGAAGCCTACAAACTAGTGATGAGTTGTGGGTGTTCCTCATAGTGCTGGATCTGAGTCTAGATGCATGCCTTTAACTCAACCGCCATGGGCTTCATCATCTTGGGCAAGTATAACGAGGCTCCCTTGTATCTAATTTTCCCTGTTTGCGTGCGGTTGACATCAATATGCAACTTTGACAAGATACATGCTCTCCTAGCACAACACTATTGCAAACCATTGAGATGGACAACTGCCTTATGCATGGTACCAAATATGTAATGCAATGTTCACATGACTGTCTCAAGGGACGATACTTCATCCAATATTTCCTTCTTTATCTCTACTTTGGCGGACGTTCTAACAAGTTCTCCTCCCTTCTTTTCCATCTATGACTCCTTAGCCATTCGCTCGTTCTCTACTATCAAGAAGCGAGCACTCGAGCTAGTGGCTTCAACATATGATCTGGTAGCATCAACCAATCCTGCTGGATGCTTGTGAACATCGAATACGATCACTCATTCGTCAAACTGCACAGGAGATGTGTGGACATTCAGAGTAGACACTCTGCACAATTGCACAAATCTATGCTGTGACTTGTCGAATGATATGTTGGGCATCTTGATCTCTTCTTCCAGATTATCTCCAAGGATCTTAGTATCTCCTTGGTCTCTTGGGACTTTCTCTTCTTCCAGATCTGGTGAAGCTAGTGGGCCGACCTCTTGATCGTAAGGGTCGACCTCTTGGTAGAATATTCTTCCAATTCCTCCTCTATAGCAATTAAAATTGGTGGGATAACTTCACCTTTAGGTCCATAAAAGATTTATGGTGTTGATAAAGTTGAAGTTTCAATAGTTACTAATGTTTGAGGGGTAACCGGTTGATCGTCTTCTAGTAAATTAACAACTTTTGAATGTTCAAATTCAAAGTCCAAATTTTTGGGTAAATGAACAATAGTTTCAGAAAGAGGTTCCTGAACAAATTCAGGCGTAGATGTAACTTCTGTTTGAATTAGGATAGATTCTGGATTAACTTCTGGTTGAACTAATTCAAATTCAGAAGTACTTTCTTGTTGAGAAACTTCAAGTTGAGGATCAACTTGTTATTGAAGAATGTTGGTTACCGTTTCACTAGGATCATTAATAATGTCCTCAGTAATTGTGAAACTTCTTCTTCAGAAACAGATGGGCCAGAAATAGTTAGAGTAACTCGAGTCTCAGTACTTGCCAAAATAGATGATTAAGGTAATTTAGATGAAGAACTAGGATTTCTTGATGTATTATACTTAGTTAAGTGAGACCACTTTGTCTGAATTGGTGTCGCTTAGGGAGGCAAAGGCGTTTTTATCGCTCTTCTCTGCAAATGTTGAGATAGGGGTTGATGTTCCTCCATGATTTCTAATTAATTTTATTATCAAAAAGGAAATAAACCAAAAAGGGTATACTAGGAAAAAGGTTTACCAAACAACTGTGAACTGCAGAATACCTTCTGGCGAACCAAGAAGTATGGGTAGACAATCTCGCCGAATGTTGTGTTCAGTGTATCATATTTTACAAAGCCGCTGACTCAGTTACCTAAGGATGGATTGCAACCTATGGTTGTCCTCCCATATATACTCGAAAGTCATGGAGGCCTAGTCTGTATAAGCATTGTCTAATGTAAAACCACACAGTGACAACATTTCCATATACTTTATGTACTGTAACACTGCCCTATATACCCAAAGGTACGTGGACGAGCTACTATATACTCACACACATGGAATGAGGTATCACACTCTGGATGTATTGCAAACAAGTTAGCGGCAACTGCTTTATTTTGTGACACCGGAACACTTCTCTAGCCTAGAACCACTAAATGTTCTAATTAATGACAATGCTCCATTAGGTAAATTGAAGTTAATTTTAAGTTGATCTTGCTTAGAAATTTTCCTTTCAAGTTCACCACATGAGGTATTCTGAAATTCCTAGGAATGCAACTATCATGATAAGCATTCTTTCCATTCAATTTAACAATGAAAATCCTAGCTACTTAGGGATAGAGAAATCAAATTTCTTTTGATCAAAGAGGAAAGAGCACAATCTAAATGCAATTTCCCTACACTATTCCTATTAGCATACTCAAACTTTTTCAATGCAACATGCATGTATTTCTTTTTGATTCCCTTAATGTGAATATGAACAAAAAGAAAATATGAACACATAATCAATCAATATTTCATATGAACGAAGATTTTATGAGAGTTCAAATTTGAAGGAAGAGAAGACTTTACGACACTTTCTTTCAAATGAAGATTAATCATTTATATCCTAAATTTGACTATTGATGGATAATGACAAAGAAAACATGAAGAAACATTAACCGATCCTATCAAATTTGGGCTAGACCAGGAGCTAAAAACTCATTTTTTGAGACATAACATTCATTGATCAATCAGCAAACAGTCAAACAAAGAAAATTTGGCAAAAAAATCTTTCCAAAGGTGGGAAACTGATCCTAGGAGGATCAACGCATCTCAGAGTAGGAGACAGTGCACTTCAAAGCATTTTCCCTAAGCCAGGGATGCTCTGCAGTCCACTGTGTCCCTCACAAGCCTGAACTGGTGACAGTAAGCCATTTCAAGAGGCATTTCGACACAATTTTGACCAAGTTTTCAATGTAAACAACTGAATTACAATCAATGAACACAAATAAAGCCTACAAGGATGTCTTAGGAGGTGGATAAACTACTAGGAAAGAAGATTCTTCCCCAGTGGAGTCGCCAATTTGTTTTCGAGAATTTAGGATCTACAGATAAACACTAATTCACTAGATGAGTAGTTGTGGCTAGAACAACAGTTTAAAGTGTTTTAGAGTTTTCCTATAAACAATAGGTAAGATGAGAAGATAGAAGGACTACTTGTAGTTCCGCTTTCCTCTCGTCTCGCTTGTATCAATTCCGTCACTCCTTCCCATACCTAATCCGCTTGAGAAGTACCCTTTAAACACAATAGAAGACAAAAACTAATCAAAGCATACGATCCATTGAATATAAATAAAGGAATTAGAAGAAATTCATACATATAAACATTATGAAAGAACACAACATATGGAAAAAGGTTCAAACACTTTATTAGATACAAGAAGGAATTACAACCATCAATGTCTGATTCAAATTCATTCCTCGAGCTTGGATCCCATCCACATCACATCAAAAGCAAGACAAGCTTGTGGCATTACATTATTTTCTCCAAGGTCAAGTCTCATAGCAACGTTATCTCTTTACAATTCAACATAATCCAGCCCCTGATCACTTAGATGAGTGGTCAATTTATAGGAAGATGAAGGAGGTTTTGTCATTAATGGTGACATTAAATGGCCTTCCATACTTAGAATTTGTTCCATGGAGGAAGGGATGAGAGGATAGGATGCTCCTTAACTCATTTCTCATTCATTTTTCAGCTCATAGGAGTTGATAAGACAGGGAAACTTCTAGATGACTCCAAAAAATAAGAATATTCCCCAAACCCTATGTGAATTTCGCTCATTCTCACCCATTGCAGGTCAAAGGAAGCCTAAGTGCTCTGTATATCACCCTGGCAGTCGACTTAACTACTCTACAGTGCACCTTCATAAGGGCTTACCTGCACTGGTCCCTCTAGAGGTAATTTCTAGATGTCTTCTTGTCATGAAACTATCCGGGAAGGAAACATTCAAAAGGTTGACTTGTTTAGGGCATGAAACAACTGAATTTAGGGTTTGATGAGCCCTAAAACACTGATCTTAATGTTGGGATTTTATGTTCCTAAATGGATCTGTAACACATTTCCGCCAAGAAAATCTATCAAGCCTCCCTTTGGTCAACCAGACAGTTTGATCGGGCAAAGACCCCAATCTTCACTCCTCCAAAAAATTGCACAGAAGCTGCCAACATGCACACTTCCACTAACTAAATAAATTGCATATACATGCCAGATAAATGTCCTCTTCCTGTCACTGCACTGTCCTAAAAAAATGGGTAGTTTTCTTAGCTAGCCACTGTATCACCCGACCTGCTACTCCTAAAAACTCTAAAGTTTACCTGGTTTTCTGCCAAGCTGCTCAGCATCCCGCTCAACCCTTAAATTGTGCAGGGATGTCTTGTAGGCCAACCTCCTAGCTCTGCACAATTTTGGCCAATAGCCTCCAGCTACGATCCTCCCTGAAGAATCTACGTAGTTTTCACTCCCAGTGTCCCCCTATTGCCCACACTGTCTCCCTGGAAAAATTGTGGAGATCTACCCTCCAGTTGAACCAGATCTTGCAGACAATCATTGCTCATCTAGAGTGCTCATCTCAGCCTCCGAGTGACCTCTGAGCAATTTTCATTGACAATGCCCTAGAGCCCACATCCGGACCTGAAATGTGCTCTATGCAGTCTCAAAACCTTGTCCTCTCTCCCAATCACCTACAACCTAAAGCGAAAGATGATGCATCACGGTAGACTAGGAGATTTATGGATTTGGCGTCCTCTCATCATGAGTGATTGTCGATACAGCTACATGGATGAGACACGGGGTGACGACGAACGAGATGAACAAGGAGCACATGGTAGGAGACTTGTTTGTGAATAGACGAACACACGAAGCGTACCAGGTAGCAAGCGAAGGAGACACATGCACATGCATGAAATATCAAGCGAACACCAAGACCGTCGAAGAATTTTCACACCTTGCCATATAGAGGTGAAGCTATGATACACCAAGAGCATGCTCATCACACAAAAATACTGCGGGTCAACATGGACACCACCATCAACATGAACATACCAGCATTGTCGTGTCGAGTCATGTCATGAGTCATCTCGACCACATCGCTACTATGGGTTGTACTGTTGTAATCAATGTAATGTAATGTGGAAGTCCAAAAGACCCACATAAATATTAAGAGTCATGTAAGTCAAACAGTCATGAGGGAAGTCGAACAGTCACAAGGGTTAGTTTCACCATTTGCTATATATACCCTTCATTTGTACATGCAAGGGAATTTTCACTTTGGCTCCTCCCACACGACCTTGAGAGTTTGTAATATTTTCTTTGAGGAGCGAGTAGTGGATCCAACACCCC
>APFE030270515.1:0-22412 GCA_000404065.3 Pinus taeda
TCTGGCACAGTTTGTGAGGCATGCTCGAAGAAATCCTCAGAAATCACCAGCTGATCCAGTGCCCAACCCTTAGAAGATCGTTAAGCAGAAGAAAACATCGTAGAAAGGAGCATCAGGGTTAGGTAAGCCTTAAAAATCTTATGTATCTCTGCTAATGAAAGATCACCTTCAGAGATTCATAAAGCTCCTTGTTCATTCATTTCCCTTTCGGATCTCAGTCCAAAGAAAGTATCCCTTGTTGTCCATCATATTCCTCTGTCTCTGCTATCCATTTCATTGATCCATTCTACTCAGTCTACCAGTATCCTCTCACCCACCTCAGTCATGGCAGGTCAGCAAGCTCTTACAAAGATAGAAAGAATCGTTGCTGCTAGGTATGGACCCTTGGTCTTGCTTGTCCCTTTGAATTCCATGCCTGTATGAGATTATCAAGAAAATATGCCTAAGTTTACTGGTATAGAAGGAGTAATAGCTGAAGAGCACCTTGAATCTTTTTATAGCTATGCTGATAACCTGGATATCTATGAAGAGGATGTGTGGATGAGGGTTTTTGTCCAGAGCCTAGATGGGGAGGCTAGGAAATGGTTTAAATAATTACCCCCTGGGTCTATTGCAGACATTAAGGCTTTAGATGATGTGTTCCTAAAGCACTGGGGGGATAAGAAAGATCTACTCTTTTATTGTACTGAAGTTGGGAACTTGCAGAGGGAATATGGTGAGTTGCTGTCTAATTTCAACATCAGATTTAACCATATGTACAGTAGAATACCAGCTGAAGTCAAACCCATCCCTACTTCTGCTATGATCACTTATGCCAATTCCTTCAATTCTCATTTCTGCCTACTGCTAAGAGAAAGAAGATGTACTTCTTTGGCTGATATGCAAGATGCATCCTTTGAAGTAGAATCAAACATCATGGCTACAGAAAGACTCGAAGGAAATGATGAAAGCAGAAGACAAGGGGGTGAGTCCTTATCATCCTCAGATCCTAAGATCAATAAATTAGCCAGGATGATAGAGTTATTGGCCTCTAAAGTTTCCAGATTGGAGGTTGAGCAGTATTCTCAAGAAATAGGAGCTCCTTGTGCCCTTGCCCTTCCAATTTCAAATCCATATAGAGGTGCACAAAAGTAGTTGCAGGTTTTGCAGAGAAGCAGAGATATAAACAAAGACAAAAGGGTGAAAACCCTTTTTCATAATATATTCATGGAAGAGGAGCAGTTTGAAGAGCAGGAGGAGGTCCATGGTTTGGAAGATAAGGGAAATGTGCCCTTTTTAACTAGAGCTGCCTATGAAGAAGCATTATCCAAAGGCACTGCTCATCAGTTTGTTGTACCTACATAACAAAAAGCTTATCAGTAGAAGCAGTCAGCAGCAGGTCCCACCATCCTCAAAGAGTCTGAGCCTAAAGAGTGCCCATCTTCTGATGACTATGCAGATCTGTGAATTCACCAGCCTGCTATTATCCCCAGCATAGTGATCAAAAAGGGAGAGAAAGATCGCCATCATCTTTTTTCCCCCTATCTGCTCAAGTGACAATCCCTCACAGTTGCCCACTAGGCACTGAGGCAGGCTGTAACTCAATGCCCAAGGCTGACACTGATCATCTCAGTCTTGACTTTCTGATTCTTGCTCAGGTGGCCTTCACACAGATTGAAGAGGCAACTTGCCAGACGACAAAGGAAGAGGGTGCACAGTCTTGGGACTCTTCCTTGGATGTGGACTGTCCTAAGAAAAATGAAGGAGCAGATATGTCTTTGTGTCCCCCGCATAAGAATACATTGGTTCACCATTCATATTAGTTGTGCAGGCCACAAATGACACAACGAAGTACACAACAACCATGGTTATTCAGCAGTTGTACAAAGGCTTCCATGAAGAACATCCAAGGATGAGAGTATACAGAAAGGGGATGAAATTTGATCCATATCTACCAGATAAGGTCAAATTCCCTAAACTCTTTGAGGTAGAGGATCAAATCAACCCAGTTTTGCAGATCTATGATGAACGGGCCGAGAGGCAGAGAAACAATTTTGATGGCCCAGTAAATGGCCAGTTTTGAATAGTTATGTTGTTTAAGGTTTTCAAGCCTTAATGTTTCAATTGTGTTCTTTTTTGTGTAGACTAAATTAGACTCCATGCCCAATGGAATACTAGGCAAAAGTTTTTAGGCTGGTTTTGTATGAAGGAATTGGTCTACAGGTTCTTGAGACCTCACAGGGAGGATCTCATCCCTAGAAGGAGCCAATGTTAGCTCTGCTACAAACTTCAACATGAGAAGGTCAAATTCGAGTCTGGTTGTATTGTTTGTGCTTAAAAATGGAGCTCGCAGCGGTCATTTACCTTCTTCTCCTTCATCTCCCGCATACTCTCTTAACCCTCCGTATCACTATTTATTTTCTCCAAAACCCTGTACAAACTCGCTTTCCCTCAGGTCCCCGGGTGCAAAGTTAAAACCATGAGACCGTGATCGCGTGACCCCGCTCCTCCGTAACCCTTTGCTGCCTTTCATTTTCAGCCGTTGATCACATCCACTGCGAGATCCAACAGTATCCGCTTTCCCCAGCTACCATAACTTACCCGCGCTTTAACCTGCGGGGAAAATAGTTTTCCTCGCGTCCCTTCTGCCACGTGTCTCATGTTGACTCGTATTGCGAGTCCGCGTACGATTACCGCTCGACCCCGTAAGCGGTGCAGGCAATATCGCTTACTGCCCACTCACCCGTTCTCGCTCGTTATCTCCCGTGCAGCTTCCGCCCCTGATCATCGTTGGATCTGCTCGCTCGAGATCCAATGGCCCTCGTTTGTCCTGCTCCCGTTTCATCCCGATTTCTTCTGCAAGCCGATCTCCACTGTCCATCTACGTGATTAGACGATTGATGATCATCCTCCACCCACTTGTTCCTCTCGCCGAGAGATCTCCACCATCCATCTGTTTCATTCGACGGCCAATCTCGCTCCGCTGACCAGATCTTCCACCTGCCATGAAGACCTCACTCCTTAATTTCTCTGTGCATCCGAAGGACGAGCATAAAGAGTCTCGGTACTATTTGTAGTAAATATCCAACTATATAATTCAAGAACAGTATGACTGGGGACGAAAAGGTACAAAGTTGAGCAAGTAGATGCATTAACTGGTTATGGAGTTACATGCCACCCGTTGAGAGAAGGACCATTGAATATCCGAGTAAATCAATTTTGTTCATTAAAGCCAGTGGATCGTAGCAGAGACTCCATCAGAGAGTTAAAGTGGTTGGTGGTCAATTATGACCCCTCCACACATAGAATAGAAAAATATCTTTGTAATCAAACTCTATATATACCCAGAACACAGATGTAATCTGGGATGATGGTTGATGGTTTTGGTTTTGATGTAAGGTTCAACTTCTGGAGACTGTAACTACTGTGATACTTGCAGCGTCTGGTCTTCATTTTCAGCTAATACAAGATTCTTTTGTTGTTAATTGCTCACTTTCCACTTCTTCTTTGTTCTAAGTTGTGCTTGTTATGCATTTATTCATGTGCTCTTTATATTTAGCATTAGAGGGGCTGTCATCCCACCTCTGTGTTAGAATCTAGTATGTATCATTGAATATGTTATGCAGGTTTCTGTTTACTTAATGCTAGAGAGCTGTCATCCTATCTGTGTATTGAAAAATAGATTTGCAGGCCTCTTTACTGGTTGTAGCTGGCCATCACAGGGTCTTGTGCATCTGCTGGTGTGGTCAGTATTCTCCATGTTCACCTATTCCTTAAACTGTGAGTAATTGGTGGTCTAAAGCCTTCTAGTCTGGGGGTGTTCACCCATGTCTGGAGTTAAGCATAGTAGAAGTGGTTATCTAGCTTTAATATGCATCAGACCTTCCATTCATCCATTTCCAACATTTTGTTGAGTTTGTAATGTTCCCGAGCATCTTTGAGATACAACCTAGGAGAGTTTCTTGGGGAGATAATAGGTGCCGCTAAGATTGGGTTGTAAGATGTTTGCAAGTTTTAAAGAAAGGTGTGAAGATTGAGGGGACATTTAAGGTAGGTTGCCTCTAATATATTATTGTAAGAAGTCTAAGAGTTTTAAAGAAAGGTGTGAAGATTGGGGAATATTTAAGATAGGGTGTATCTAAGTTAGGGTTGTAAGAAGTTTAAGAGCTTTAAAGAAAGGTGTGAAGATTGGGGAGATATGTTTTTTCATTTTTTGTGTGTAGATAATTATTTAATATTTTGTGATGAATAAGAAATGGACAAGAAGGCAGAAGGCATATGTTCAAGTTAAAAGTGATATTGGATTTGTATTGTGTTGTCAGCAGGATGATTGTAAACTTAAATAAATAAATCATTTCATTTGTGGAAATTAAGATAGAAAATGTGAAATCTTTCTAAATAGTTTATTTTTTAAGCAAGTTGAATTAAAAGAGATGTTGGGGTATTTGGTTTTTTTCTAAAAAGTAATGCATATTTGAAGCAGAATTGGAATTGAATTAGAATTGGTTATTAGTTAAGTCAAAAAATAGAATATCTTCTTCATATTTTCATTGATTATTTGAGGGTGGTAAGTTCATTTTGGTAAAGGCAATCATGGAGGTTATACCAAACTACTACATGCCCCATTCTTTCTTCAATACCAAATAGGAAATTTGAGTAACTAATAAGGATTAGTTTCATATTTCTCTAGCTGGGGAGTTGTGAGAAAATGGGACTTCCTTGGTTTAAATGGAAAAAGTTTATTTTGCCAAAATCCCTTGGTGGGTGGGTTTTAAAAATTGTTTCCTACTTCTCCAAAGGCTCTAATAGTGAAAGGTGACTGGATACTTAGAAAAAAAAGCTTATGGTGCCAAGTTATTATTTAAAATTATATCTTACATTAATTAATTGATGATTGCATTAGAAGGCTTCAAGATTACACAATGTTTCTATAATTTTAAAAGCTTTGATTTTGGCTTTCCCTTTGATTAGCGATGGTATGGTTTGAAAGTTTGAAAATGGCACCCAAGTTTAATTAAGGGATGATACTTGGGTCAGGAGTGGCATGGATCACAAACTCCCTAATCATGTGATCACTCTAAGCACTAAAGGATAATGTAAACTATCTCAAATTATTGAGCTTACATTATTTGATTTTGGGGTCAAGGGTGGCTAACAATTTATAGATTGGGTTTCAAAGGCGTTGATGAATGTGCTCTGGGGCCTTTTGTAGCTAGATCAAAGTAGAGTCATGAATGAATCACATAAAAAGATGATGAGTTGTTGTGAGCTAATACTTACATGAGGATTTATACTCCAAGATCTAGTTATATTTATTTAAGTAAATACTAAGGTTAGAAAGATAATGTTTAGTGGTAGAAGCTAGTTTGGAGGTTCAAATGTTGCTCTAAGGCTCATACCTTTGTGTGTGTGTTTTTAAATAATAAATACCTAACTTGGAATAATATATGGAAAAGAAACATAATGAGGCCTAGCAAATATTCTCTATATATATTGAGCGAAGAAATATACATTAAATTAATGTGATTAACTAGTTAAATAGTTAAAGAAGTAGCAAATTATAAAAACTATCATTCATTTACATTATTAAAAGTTTAAAAATATGTAGTGTTTTAATTTTCTCTTTTTAATTACATCTATAAAAACAACACTATCACAAATGTTTTATCAAAAAATAGAATACAAATGAATCACATATTAAAAAAACAATACTATCACAAATGTCTTATAAAAAACTAGAGTTCAAATGAATTGTGGAAAATGTTACATAATGAAGATAGAGAGAGATTGACCTTTAAATATTACCATCCACCATTCCATAAAGATCTTCAAATATAAGATTTTTTTAGTCTTATGCTTTTCATAAATAGGTTAGAATGAATATGTGTATATATGTGTTTTGTATTTTTTTAATATCTATGTATATGTGTTTTCTAATTTTTGAATATGTTGTAAACCATTAGGATATGAGTTTCTGCATAGGATTGTGTATATCACTGATATTAAATTTTTATGAACTTTAAACACTATAAAAAAAAATTGTGTACGAATTATTGAGATACTTAAGCAATGGAAGAGTGAATTTTTGTAGGCTTTTCTGGCCAATGGACCATATTATATGTGTTTTGTAATTTTTGAATATGTTGTAAACAATTAGCATATGAGTGTCCAAAAGGGATTATGTATATTATTGATTTTAATTTTTTTTAAATTTTAAATAATATAAATTTTGGATATATGAATTATTGAGATACTTAAGGGATAGAAGGGTGATTTTATGTATGTTTTAATGGCCCAATGGTAGTATGGTCGAAAATTTTATGTTCGTTTCATGATGCTTGTAACAAAGAGAGTATGTATATTCAATTTAGGCCTTTAAAAAGTATAATTTTGTTTTTCATCCCAATAAAGAAAGGATTTTTTTTTCCTTAAAAAATAATAATTAGAATAAGAATGACTAAAAGTAAGATAAAAATAAAAAATTACGAGAATAAAAAAATTAGTATTATTAATAGTAAGGAAATATAAGATGAAGATTGAGGGATAAGTATTGAGGGGTGAGGGTTTAAAGATTGGAAATCTAGTTTCTGTGGTAAGTCTTGGCTTATGATGTTTCTTTCAGTTAGAGTTTTGGTGTCTTTTGTTTGTATTATCGTCATTGTTTTTGTTATGGAGGTTTCGATATTGAGGGGTGAGGGCTCAAAGGCTATCCTAGCATTTGGCACCCTCATTTTGTGTTGTTGGTTCCTTTTGTGCGTCACTGGTTCCTTTTGTGCGTCGCACCACCATCAGTCGTTTTCTTTGGTGTGGCTCTTGCTTGATGCCGCCACAAATGTCGTCGCATTTACTATTGGTTTGATTGTCTTATTGTTGTCGTTGCATCGCTTTGTTGCCTCTGGTTGTGGTTGATGTTATCTTGATGCTCAGCCTCATGGCTCGCTTTGCCTGTTGGTGCTAGAGTCATTGGACCTTTGTCCACCTAGGTTCAACCCTATTGGGCTTGGCCCTAAAATTTTAGGATACATTATGGGTATTTGAACGCGGGCCTTTACAGTCGTTAGTTTTGTTTTTACTAAGGGTTTCAAATTGTTGTATGTTGTTTTTAGTCCTATGGGGTCTCTACTACAGGACTCTGTATACTGCAGTTCAATTTTTTTTAAATAGATGATATTATATGCAAATCTATATGACAAAGCATCAGTTTCTCTTTATAAAGGCACAAGCTAATTTATGTAAGGTATACACTGTTATCACTCAGGTTGTCCCCTAGGAAGATTCTAAGGAGGGGATACGGCCGAGGTAACCACAAACCAATATTTTAGACACAGATTCTAGCCAATCTGCATCCAGAGAGGGCTCTCTCTTTAAAGTTTAGCTTTGCTTTGAGGTATTTTAGGCTAGTTATGATGTACAGGGTTTTGTTTCAAATTTGGATGGCGATCTTAGACAAAATTGGGATGCAAGTCTAAACAGTTTATTCCATTGGGTAGATGGAGTCTGTGAGGATGAACTGCTGAGTGTGTTTTCTTTGGCAAAAGGTAATACTACAGAGCAAGATAATCAATCTTGGAACAATTTTATAATCTGGAAATAGATGGAATGAAAGCCAGTGGGTGAAGGGCAGTTAAGAATCCTTCATCATGTTGGCAGAGGGAAAATGCATGACTATTATCAAGGAGCAGTAAATAATTCCTTGTCAATATTCAATTGAAAGAATTAGTGGAAACAGGAGCAGCTAAGAATTCCTGTTTATGCTAACTCTGAAGAAAACATAAGTAATAATAGAGATTGAACACAGAGCGTATTTAAACAAATTTTGGGCTATTCTTTTTCTCCATTACTAGGATTATGAAAACGTATATGAAGTTTGCAGACACAGAAAATACAAAACATAGGTTAAGAAAACTTATTCATCCATATAAAGACACAAGAATCCTGTAGCATGACCAAGAGCATCAAATCCACATTCAAACGATGCAACAACAGTGAACTTCAACAACCTTTGTATTAAAATTCCTTAGAGTTACAGCGTAGTCCAGAAGAGATATCACCAATCCCGAATACATCTCATGGGGAGGTATTTATAAAAAAGAGTTACAAAATATCTTATGAAGAAAATATCAAGCAATAACTTTATCCATCTACTTTTACAAGGGAAATAAATGTTGTTGGAAACCGGGAGAAATGAATGCATAAGTAATTGCTGCTGTGCTGGACTCTTTAATTGATCAGACAAGTTTGACTTTTACACCCCGTGAGTTGGCTGATAGTCTTTCCTTTATTAGTTTTACTGAGTTGCTACCTTGGCCCTTTCATCTATGCCTGATTCTGCTTTAATGCATTTTGGCGTGACTTCCTTCCCCTGTTGTTTTCATTTTTTTTTATGATATGTGGCACGTGCATTGAATTTGATTAAATGCAGATGATCAAAAAGAGAACTAAAACTACCTTGGTAAAACCTCTAACATGCTATGCCACCATTGCTCTGCGGGCAACTGGTGCCTCTGTAGCTTTATCAATATTTCATCAGCTTCATTATACATGTAGAAATTGGGCTGGACTTCAAAAAGATGTGTTATTTCATGCTCAATATAGAACATATTTTCCAATTTGTCATATAAGCTCTGTCCAGAGGGAGGTGCTATGTCTTCTGAAGTGCTTGATGATGTTGTCATCTGATTGGCAACATATGTATTCACCCTGTGAGCATATTGCTCATGTGTCAACAGTCTCTGATTGCTGGTTACCAAACTGGGTAGACCCTTTTGCTGCAAGACTGTAAACTTTTATGTGAAGGCATTTATTTCCATTTTCATTTCTTGACATTTTCTCTCCAGATTCTATATAAAATTCCTCATTGTTAGCACCTTTTTAACTGTCAAAATGGTACCTGTTCCGTCCCTGATATCTAGAGCTGCTAGTTGTTCTTTGGTATGAGTATTCAAAAAATGAATTAGTCTATTGGCTTGTTCGGGCATGTTTCCCATTGATGCTCTGGCCTTTTGAATCTCTACTTGGGCTATTTCTATCAATTCAATTTTCTCATAGATAGTTTGTATTGATCTCCATTGATCAGTGATGGATTGGCCAATCTTAGTCCACAAAATTGTTTTGATTTCTGATAGGGGTTTATGAAGAGAAAGATTTTTCTCCAAGGATTTTACCTTATGTTCCAAGGCCTTTACCTCTCTTGTTTTTTCTGCCACAGTTATTTTAGATTTATCATAGCTTACCTCTAACTTGGCCAGTTTTTCTTTGGCTTCTTTTAGCTATGCCATTTGGAGTTCTACCTCCTTTATTGCCTTCATCATCTCTTCCATGCCCATGCTAGTATCTGGGGTTGTTTTTATTGCTGTCTCTGAAGCATATGTGGCTGATGTACCTGCTGTTGATGTTGGGACAGTAGGAGGGATTGCTATTGTGACTGTGGGTGGAGCAGTGGTAACTGTTGGAGTTGTTTCAGGTGGCTGGGAGGTCGACTCTCCCTGGTTGGCTTGCAATGCTTTCTCTAATTATTGCTCCGTTTCGGTTAATCTTTGATTCATCTTCATCAGCAAATCCATCATGTCTTCCTCTTCCTTTTCTTGTGCAAGTTCTATAGTTTGTGGGTGCATGGTAACAGGCAACGTCAATTGCTTCCTAAGTGCAGCAATATCTTCTTCCTTTTTCTTTATGAGTGCTTTGATGCCCTTGGCATCCTTAGGATCATGTCCCAGCTCAATAATAATTTCTTCTAAGGTCTTTATTCTGTTGTCTTTAGCTAAGGAAGATATTTTTTCCAAATCCAATTGGGAAGATGTATTGCTTAATGAATCCTACAATTTGTGGGCCAACATTGCCTTATCTGCTAATGTAGAGTAAACCATTTCACCAGTTTGTTTGTGCAGCTCAATCTGGTCCATTGGGTGTATGTCTTTGGCAAGGACCTCTAAATTTGTTCTTATATAGTTAGCTGCTGACTGTGGTTGCTGAAATTTAGGTCTAAAATGACTTAAGATCATTTTTTCCTCCTTAATGTCAGATGCAACCATTAGTCTTTGCTATTTGGAGGGTGTTATTTTGAGAAATTGATCATAAAGTTGTAGTCTCAATGGCTCATTGTGGGCCTTAATGTCCATGAATGTTCTTGTAATATCAGAATGTTGCTTACTTTGCGGCCTTGAGGAGGAAACTTCCATACTATGCTACCTCTTCATTTCCTGTCTGTGAGAGCTGGTGGATGTTTGTTGGCTGGTTTCCCTCTCCTCTCTTGGACTCTCTGTGATTACTTCAACAATTTCCTCTTTAGGTAGAGGGTCTACTCTTTGCCATTTGGCCTCTAGTTGCTTCGCTAATCCACTTGTAGGTGTGGTATCTTCTTTGTCCCTTTTCTTGCTTCTTTCCTCATTGATAGGAGTCTGTAATGCTGGTACCTCTGGTGCCTTTGTCGGTAATGAAGGGGCTTGCCCTTGATCCTGTTCCTTTGATGTTGTTGGTGGATTTGTCATCATGTGCTGCTCTGAGCTCGACACCTCTTTGCCCTTTGATGTTCTAGCAGTTGGTGTAGTGCTTTCCTAGGCCGGTTGCTGTGAAGTTCCAGCAGATGATGTGCTTACCCTGGTTTGCTATGGCACTTTGAATGACACCTGTTCAAAAGAATCTAGGTCAAGAGTCTTTTCAAGATTTTTCATAGTTTGTTCCATTTTCTCTTCCTTAGTGAGTTGTTCAATTAATGTGCCTTCTACCCACTCATCTCAGTTGGCAAATTGTTCTATTTCAGGGATTTTGCAATGTTCATAGGCTGACAGCCTATATTTTATTTTTCTTGCATTGATAAATCCATTTGGGTCATAGGGTACCCACCAAAAGCTTCTTTTTAATCTGAGTTTTTCACCCAATATCTGATCAGCATCTTGCCATCCTTCTTTTTTGTTCATGACATAGGGGCCTAACTGGTCTCTCAATTTCAACTGAGCCTTTTTCTTGGTGCTATGAAAATGAGTTAAATATGAATTGATAAATTGTCTGAAATATTCCAAGGTAGACAGTCTCATTGGCACATATTTTGGCAGCTTGTAGGGGCACAACTCACAGCCATATATCCTGATCTCAATGTGATTTTGGTATAAGTAACAATCACCTATTTTGTAGCTTTTGGAGAGCTGTAATATTTTCTGCATATCGTAAGACAGTCTAGGAGGAGGAGTTCTCATCAGTAGAGAAGAGACTGGATATATGAACATGTCGATAAACTCACAGTATGAGTAAGGAGAGTTGTGGACTTCATGAAAGGCTGAGGTCCAAAAAATGACAGACCTCTTTTCTCCTTTAGAATCCAATTTTCTAATGGGAAATTGGAAACTGTCTGGCTAATAATACAGGAACAGATGATAGATGTAGGATGAGTACTTGAAGACTCCCTCCCTATCTAGATTCAAGAGCTAGTCATGGATCTTGTTGGCAATGAATTTAGCATAGTTTTATTTGACAGCAGGGGGTTGCCCTGGAGTGAATATGGACAATACAACTAACACAGACTCATCAACATATTCACTTGTCTTGAACCCCAAAATATAAGATATCATATCAACAAGTAATTTACCCACTTCATTGAACCATGCATAGTGAAAAGGAGGTGGCTTTGTAGGCTGACAATTTGGTTTCATAAATACTTGGGAAATTCGAGCTATCTCTGAGATGGGGAGTTTGGGACCTTCATAAAGCAAGAATTTCATAGTAAGAGGAAACAGAAGCTGAGTTGGTTTGAATTTTAGCATTTGATTTATGGAGTCAGGAGTTATATAAAAGAGGGTGGTTCCAGATGGAGTTTTCACTGCCCTTTGGGTTGGTTCATAGTTTTCATAGCAGAGGTGAATTATCTCAGGGAAAACATTGACAGAGGGGAGATAGTACATGGGTAAATTTGATTCCCATATCCCATAAAAATCATTTTTTCTTAGGTAATTGTTCCTGAGTTCACAGAATGCTTGGAGATGGTTTCTGTCACCAACTAAGTCCTGGATTTGAAAATCCCTATCAGCTAAGGGCAACCACTCCAATTCCTTGTGGGATGCATTGGGAGGAGTAACATTCAGGGCCATTGGAGTAGGGGCTTCCATTTTGTAAATTCTCTTGTGATTTTTTAATTGGAATGTGGGTATGTATAGCAATAGTAAGTAAAACAGTGGCTCTGGGGCTTTTCTCAGAGGATTTGCAGACTGCAGCAAGTCGTATTTGACTTGGCGAGTAGAATTTGAAGTGGAAAATGAAGCTTGCAGAGTTTTTGCAGTAAATGATGAACAAAAACAATTCAAGGCTTTTTCATTTAACAGATGCAAACTTAAAGTGAAGTCGAGTTTAGCTCAGTAGGAGAAATTTGTAGAGGGAGACAGAGTTTGTAGGATTTTTTGGAAAAATTGGGCAAACACAGTGGTAATAGTGCGTGAGTTTGAATGCAGCTCTGCGTTTCTAACTCAAATTTGGGCGTTTTTTGGCGATTTTTACAGAGAAAACTAGAAAAACAGGGTTTAGGAGAAGAACTCGGGTAAATACTTGTTTAATGGACGTCCTGTGCAAAATGTGGGTGGAAGACTGAGCTGAGGGGCAGAGCTGTGGAGTTAATTTCTTTGGGTGGCGGACTGTGTAGTGGAAACATTGCTTTGAACATGAAAGAGCACACAATAGTTGAGCAAAAGAAACAAAGGAAAATGAACAAAAACGACATTTTACACCTTTTTAACAAAACATTTGATTTTGGTGGGTTTTTGGCGCGCTTTGGTTGGGTGACATCAGCATGACGTGAATGCTTATCGCGTATCGAGTTGACGTGGCGGTGACACATCGACAGATGGGTGGCAATGTACGTAGGTGACATGGTGGTGACATGGCGCTGAAGTGGGTGCGACGTTAGCTGATGATGCAAGGGTGACGTCAGCAGGGAGGCAGCGGGGCGGTAAGTGGCATTCCCCGCACCGCCTTAGGGCTAGGGTGGTATTGGAGGGGGGGGGGCTCCGATCATGCCGAGAAGTTGACATTTGTCTTCTATACGGTGGAAATACCACCCATCCACTAGACGCTATCGTTTGGTGATCAGAGGGGTTCCAATATCACCGAGATCCGTCGGATTTGTGCGCGATGATCAAACGGTGGGTGGCGAATGAAGCTGGTGGGTGGCTATGGCGCGGGTCCCACCACACAAATCAACGTTTGTATATGCTTTGCGGGGTATAAAACTTTGGTTATCGGGGTTATTATATGGTTTATGTTGGCGGCTTTGGTTATTTGTTTAACCAAACGTTTAAACAAATCCCGATGGAGTGCATGGAGGGTTGTTATTGGCCCTGGATGGACCAATAACTCCCGAAAAAATTAAAATATGGCCACAACTTTAGCCGAGGGTGGGGATATTAAAGAATTTTGGGGTTTTTATGTATTTACATAATACAGGAAAGGGGTTTTGTTAGGGATTTAATATAATAGGATTAGTATGTTAATATGTGTTTAGAAGGGAAGCGCTAAGTTGTAGAGTTAGGAACTTAGGCTTAGGGAAATGAGAGGGTTTTTAGTAGCAAAGTTGAATAGTTTAGGCTTAGGAGAAAATCAATATTTTACACAAGAAATGTGGCTTCTCTTCCTAAGTAAAAATAGAGTTTTGACTTAGTCTTTTTTCCTGAAATTAAGTAAACTAGGAGTACTGAGCAGATCTCAATGCCCTTAGAGAGAGGTTAATGAGTGGTTGATGGGAGAAGAAAGAGGGGGAGTTAGACATGCAACATCTGATCTATCACCACACTTTGCCATGATATTTATGATATTCATAAGAGATGAATTATCTTTGAGAAGGAGGATCACTCATGCAACTGCTTCTGCAACATCAAAACTACTACCCGTCCTATTACTCCTAACATTTTTCTTCATTTTCATTGCGTGTATTTGAACTAGCAAACCCTGATTCTCTTCTTTTCTTTTAGCTGCCCTCCTATCTAAATCTACCCTTATCTCTTCCAAGGGCCCATATTAAACAGTTGGGCTCCTTTGCTTCTCTACCTATCTACTCATCTGCCAAGCTTGAACTATTTGGACAGACCTTTATTCTCTATTCTAAGACAAGTAAATTGAAATATGAACCTGGCCAAGATTAAGCTGTTTGGCTATTCATGAACCATGATAAGAGTCAAGCAACTGTACATAGTGAAATTCTTCAAAATATGGAACCTTTGTAGCATGAAAACGATGAACATATTTGGCACTTCTCCAGTCAATCATGAAAAATGAAACCTATTAATATAGGAACCTAACATACACATTTGGATCTATTTTCTAAAATATATGTGAGCCATGTAAGAACATGTAATTTTATAGGAGTTGTCTTTAGTGCGATGTGTTGGAAGCTTTTATGGTGGGTTTCTTCAGTCTAATTTCTCTAAAATATGCCAGGAATTTATTGAAATAACAAGCTTGATGGGTAATCTTGTACAATCGAAGTGCCCTAGGGTTTTTTAGAGTGTTGAATCCATATATACAGTAAAAAAACTAGATTAAATAACACAATTCAAGATTTCACCTCAAATGTTTCCACCAGATTCCGACACCGAAAAAATTCAAAAAATCGTAAAAAAAACAATTCCAATTATATTATATATTTATATATATAATATATATAAATATATATATAATATATATATATATATAAATATATATATATTATATATAAATATATATATATATATATATATATAATTATAATAATAATAAAATTATGCATTCTTCCAAAAAAAAATATATTAAAAAAAAATAAAAAAATAAAATAAAAAATAAAAATAAAAATAAAAAATAAAATAATATATATGAAAATCACTATATTTTTTATTAGCAACATAAATACAAGATTAAATTCAATTTCTATTTCAATGTTGAATGAAAAACAACCCCATCCCAACCATGAGATAGAAAGCCCTTAACAAGTAAATAAAAAGGTACCCACATAATTAGATAAGTTAGCCAAGGTCTTAAAAGTTAAGGTTTAAGCCTTCTTTATAATTGATACACAAAAAGTATCAAATTTATAGATCGTTACATGACATGGCATGGTTAGATACTTATATTTGTTGAAGAATTTATTTAAATATTATGGAATATCGCCCATTAAAGTTCTCTTATGTATATGTCATATCAAGTATTATGGTAGCTTCATGTTCCGGATTATCCACAGTTTTAACTTCATTCTGCCGACGTTTCGAACCCCAACGGGGGTCCATCTTCAGGACACTTTGAAAGATCATTCATTCTTTCTTTCATCTTTCAAAGTGTCCTGAAGATGGACCCCCGTTGGGGTTCGAAACGTCGGCAGAATGAAGTTAAAACTGTGGATAATCCGGAACATGAAGCTATAGAAAATTCCCACAGAGGCCTGAAATCCAACAAGTATTATGGTTTTAACTAGCAATAAATTTTTTATGAACTTTGTAATTTTTTTTTTAAATATTAGGGAATACCACTTATTAAAGTTCACATTGGTTTCTTTTGTATTTATTTTGTCGAAAAAATCTTTTTAAGGTAATGTGAGTCTTGAGATGGTTGGCATACTTAATTTGTAACTTGAGTAACTATGATCAAGAAACATTTAAGTTGTTAAAATTATTTGAAGATCGTCTTTGGTGTGGGCCACACTAACCCTTAGCATAGTTGTATTTTTTCCCATAAAATTTTAAATTGATGACTTTTAGACGACAGAGTACCTTAACAAATCACCCTATCACCATTTATTCTACACCGTGTAGGATTTCACATTAATTTTTTAATAATAGATCTTTTTATATATATTAATTTTCAATATGTTATAAATATATATATCTATATATATATATATATAGAAAATGGTATTATTAAACAAAATTTAAATGTTAAAAATATTAAAAGTAAAATATAACTTAAATGGAAAAATTAATTAAAATAATGTATATTTTATATTATATTATGTCAAGCCCTACTAGCAGAACATGTTGAGGATGGACCTTGCTAATAAGGCAACCCGGAGTCAAACCTCATGGAGGTTGTTGCGTCCGTACTAGGGAGGAGACACACTAAAATCCAGTAAGCTTAGGGTTGGTGTGGCCTAGGTCGTGTGCGATCCCTAGGTGACTTTGATGTATATTTTATATTTTATATATTTTATTAAAATAATGTATATGTTTTTAACATTTATAAAATTTAGATATCACAATTATTTAAAATATAAAAATAAAATAAATTATATCTATCTATCTATCTATCTATCTATCTATCTATCTATCTATCTATATATATCTATCTATCTATCTATCTATCTATCTATCTATCTATCTATCTATCTATCTATCTATATATATATAAATATATATATATAATATATATATATATATATATATATATATATATAGTTTCACATCAACAATATATTTTTATATTTTATGTAATTTTTTGTGAATTAATTTTGTATTGCTTCATAAAATCAAAATATCAATATGTTTATCAGATAATCATGGTTGAATTGAGCTAGTCGTAGGTGATCTCAATTTGTCATCTAAGAAACCAGATATATTCATCACTTACTAGCGAGAAAGTCAAAGCAAAACATATCATCTTCTCGAAAGAAGCAATTGTGTCTAAAAAAATTTATTAAGAAAATTATTACAAGAGTATATAGTAGAAAACATCACTCAGATGATGTCTTTGGGGCAGGAGTTTTAGAACTAGAACCCAGAGGGGCTAGATGTTTCTCCTCACAGGGAAGGTGTCTCTCCAAGTGAGTTATTTTAACATCTAATGGTCCAACCAAAAGCGTTGATACCATTGACCACGTTTGATATCCTCTAGGGATCTAATGATGTTGTAATGCTCCTCTTGTTTTTCTTTGAGGACTTGACCCAAGATGGTTTTCAACTGCCAATGCAAAGTTATATAATTAAGGTATTGCTTATGTCATCCCCTGGTATAACCAAGGTCACGAACCCATTAGGCAACCTCATCAACGATATTAAAATCCGAGAAGGCTTATTGATTAGCAACAAATAAGAATTCAAGATGGCGAATTTCTGACCGAATTTGTGAAGGAGTAGCCAAATTGTATATGGTTACACCTCCTATACCTTAACCTGGGCACAAGGTCTTCTCTAAGGGCCTCGACCACCCCCTCCTCGGTGGTTTTGCATGACTTGCTGAGGCATAATGACCGTGAGGGTATATCAACAAGAATTGGAATTTAGACACCACTTGTTATGGGGGGTGGTTCAAAATAAAAACAAAACACTGACTAATTTGACCAAAAGAATAAGAGCACCCCAAATAGGCTTGCCAAGAAGAATCCAACACAACCAAAGGAGGCAAGAAAATTAGACAGAAGAACATGATTTGATTCTATCTCCACATGAAGAATTGCTAGATACCATTAGAGAGAACTAACCACATGAGTTGAGAACCATAAAATAAACTTTAGAAAGGGTAGAATGCAAGCTAACATACACAAATTTTACCACTCAGTACATATCCCAAGCTTCCAACCACTTCAATTGTAGACGAAGTCGATGTAGCATCAACCAATATCAGCTTGAAGGCCATGTCCAAAGGGTGACGTTGTTTCTCCTAAATTGTGTTGTCAGAAAGGATCCCCCACCCTATTGAATGTATTCTGCATTCGGCGCTTTCTTTTATCAGTGCCCAAGCATCAACCACCGATGAAAAACCCACAAAAGACCGTGTTTACTCAGACCCAAGAATGAACACAAAAACCTCCAAATCATAAAAATCAGTAAGAAAATCGCCAAAAAAATGACACCACCTCCGTAAACAATCCCCCTTGTCATAGAAAGGTTCAAAAAATTCCACTTGAAATAGGGATATTCATACCAACACCATAAAAACTGAAACATAATTGCCCTTAGAGCAGGAATGAAACCAAATTAAAGGCCCTCCATATTAATAACTATGTAATTAGACATCACGTCCTTCTGCATGTGAGGGTTTGGCATGCCAAACCCTCTCAAATAAATTCTAAGATGGTGACATGGCGAGCTCACCCCTACCACCTAACTTATTTTTTTCCACCCCATCGAGGGTATACTTCATATATTTAATTAAAATAACATATTTGTCATTTAACGTACATATTAATTATTTTAAATTATTTTAAAAAAATTTGATATAAAATTATTAAAAATACTAAGAGATAATTTATATTGAGAAACGTATTAATATGATGTATGCATTACATTTTAGTTTGACTTATTAAATTAATAGGTTATATATATATATATAGTTTTAATGTTAAAATAAGAAAAAAAGTTTGAGTGAAGTAAGGGTGGGAGGGTAGTTTACCCACAATCGTCACATGTCTGGAATTAAAAGCAGGGTAATAATGTGCATGTTATTACTTAATAACATGAGAATGTTAATTAGGAGGAGACACACGAGAGAGATATTTCCTCACAAGTGTTAAGAGCCTAGCATTACTTGTTCTCATATGGTGGCCTAGGTGCAAGCGATATAGACAAACACCCTAATCCTGATATAACTCCCTCTAATTCTCAATGAAACCCTTTGTCAATCCTAACTGGTGTATCATTCATCTATTTCTAGACCGACTGCTCATAAATTTCCCTTTTTGGCCACTATCACCACTCTTTTCTTCTTAATCGCCTCAACCCTTGGTATCGGGAACAAATTACACAACAGAGGCTTCTTTTGCACTATCGGAGCTGTAATTTCATGGGTAATATGAAATACACTATCGACGGGGTTTAGAATGGTAATAATGCAAATAAGCGTAAATTGCACTATCGGCGCTATAAACCAAAGGAAATGCATTAATACGCAAAATACACTATCAACAGGGCTTTATTCCAAAGAAATGGAATAACACTATCGGTCCTTCCCTGATGCAATAATACTGTAGCATATTGGTGATCGCAATCAGCAGTTCCACATGGAACAACACTATTGCACCTGCTAATGGCCCTTTCCCGATGCGATAACATTGTAGCCTTATCGGTGATCACAATCACGAGTTTCAATGTTCCTCGCTAGGCTCCTCTGCTTAAGACTTGCGACGTGATAAGCTTTGCGGACCTGATAAGTTATAAATCCTCCTTTATAGTGTTTTGGGTCCAAAAGTGTTGCAACTTCGGATTTCGGCGGTTCAAAAGGCCAGTCCTCCTCCACTCAAACATAGCGATGAGATAATGTATGCAGACTTGATATGGGTATTAGCTACGTTTAATAATATTTCAAGTCCGGATTCTCAATTCCGACTAAATTTTCCACGATTTCTTAGTGCAAACCCAAATTTGGCTTGCGGGACTAAACAATGCGTAAAATGGAAACAGAGCACGCCAATATGAAGGAAACACACCGAAATCGACTTCAATCAAAGTATTAACTAGAAGACCGGTCCAAATCCCCATTGCAAAGATTCAAAAGGAAAACATTGCATGAAGCCAGGCGACGCATAAACACGAGTTTAATAGACAAACATAAGTTCAGATGCAGAGAAAAGGTTGGGAGGTCACCACACCTCCAGGATCGACCAATACAAAGAGAAATTCCCTCTTCCTTTCAGAAATATGCGATAAAAGAATGTGGTCCAAATCCCTTTACAATGACATCAAACTTACATATATATTGGTTCGTGCTAACAACCAGTTCCTAAAATAGAGGCTTAATTTATTGCAACTATCAGTTCTACGAGACATCCTCCTCGAGAACCTCCACTATGCTTAACTAATCCGATCTGTTCAACAAGGTATTCTCCTCGAGAACCTCCACTATGGCTTAACTATTTAACATTTATTACAATATGATTTATTCCTAGATTCTATCTCTATGTTAAACTAGAAAACATAGAAATTGATGGCGAAAGGATCCCACTCCTTTGCTTGTATATTTTTTTATATTTTTGGAATAAGTTTGAAGTCTTTTTCCCTCCAAGTCTCATGCTCTTGCATCAGACTCCTGAGGACAAAATTCTTCATGGGCTCCTGTCCATGAGCTCTTCTACAAAACTGCCCAGCTTCTGTAGCACGCTTTCTATTACCCAAGTAGCTTCAACAATTGACTGATCTTTCCATTTGACCAAATACTGAAAGTAATCTTATCCTCTGGTTTTCTTGAACACTTTCTTGTTGAAAATCCTTTTTGGTTGTATTGCTTTTGCTGTAGGTAATTGTTTTACCTAGTCAATTTCTTGTGTCTCCTGATCTTCTTCTGTATCATCTGCAGTTTCACCTTCATACTTATATAGGTTAGCAACATTGAAAATTGGAAATATTCCAACATATGGGGGTAATTCAATTTCATATGCATTTGTAGAAAACTTCCTTAATACTCTGCATGGTCTAATTTTCTTGAACTTTAATTTATTATATTCCCTTTTTGGAAATATTTCCTTTTTGAGGTGTGCTAAAACCAAATATCCAACTTCAAAGTTCACCTCTCTTCTTCTCATGTCTACTCTGGTTTTGTAATTGATGTTGTTATCCTACAGTTGTTGTTTCACTTGCTCATGTATTGCTTGCATTTCTGAAGCAAAATCTTCTCCCTCTGCACTTATCATCTCATCTTTTCCCAAGTTTCTTAACTCAGATACTCCTCTTGGATGCATTCCATAGACTATATGGAATGGACTCTATCCTGTACTCCTGTTAGGTGAGTCATTATATGCATATTCAGCTTGTGCCAACACTTGATCCCACTGTTTTGGATTTTCTGCAGTAAGACTCCTTAAAAGATTGCCCAAACTCCTATTTACAACTTTAGTCTGTCCATCAATTTGTGGATGATAGGCAAAACTGAAACTTAGTTTAGTTCCCAACTTCTTCCATAATGTCCTCCAGAAATTTCCAACAAATTTGGAATCTCTGTTTGAGACAATACTCTTAGGTAACCCATGCAATCTTACTATCTCTTTGAAAAACAAATTAGCAATGCGAGTAGCATCACTAGTTTTATAACATGGAATAAAATGTGCCAATTTTTAAAATCTGTCCACTACAACAAAATTGAATCATTTCCTCTTTGAGTCTTTGGTAAGCCCAAAAAAAAATCCATACTTACCATATCCCAAGGCCTATCTTGAATTGGTAATGGAAAATGCAAACCTGTGTGTTGGCTTCTTCCCTTTGCATATTGACAAATTTTACAAGTTTCACATACTTTTCCACTTCAGATCTCATTTTCGGCCAGAAATAAAACCTGTTCAACTGTTCATAAGTCTTCTCTATGCCAAAATGTCCTGCAAGTCCACCACTATGTTTCTCTTTGATTAAGTTCTCCCTCATAGAACAGTTTGGTATGCACATCTAATTTATCTTAAACAATAGTCTATCTTGTAAGAAATAATCCAACCATTTATTCCTATCCATCAAAACAAGATTCTTACAAGCTTCAAATGCCTCTTTAAAATTTGGATCTGTCTCATATAATTCTTTAAGAAAATCAAAACCTAACACTTGAATTTGACTCTCTTGAAGTAATACATTTCTTCTACTTAAGGCATTTGCAACTTTTTTTTATTGGCCATTTATATGCTTCAAGACAAAATGGAAACTTTGAAGATACTTTACGCATTTAGCATGTTTTTGGCTAAGCTCTGGCTGCTTGATAATATACTGTAGTGCATGGTTATCTGAATAAAGTATGAATTCCTTTGAGATTAGATAATGTCTCCACTTGTTCAATGATTGCACAACTGCATAGAACTCTTTATCATAGGAAGAATACTTCTTCTTTGAATCATTCAAATTTTCACTAAAATAAGCTATAAGTCTGTCTTCCTAACTTAAAACACCTCCAATAGCTTCTTCCCTTGCATCACACTTCACTTGGAAAGGCTTACTAAAATTAGGTAGAACAAAAATAGGATTTTCAGTGATTTTCTTCTTCAACAACGGAAAATTCTTTTTTGCTTCAGCAGTCCATCTAAATGGTTGTTTATCCTTCTTTATGGTCTCAATAATAGGGGCATTGATCTTACTAAAATTATTTATGAAATTCCTATCAAAACTAGCAAGATCATGAAAACATCTTACCTCAAAAACACTTTTTGGTGAAGGCCACTCCATGATTGCCTTTATCCTTTCTCGATCCATCTTCATCCCTTCAGCAAAAATAACAAAACCCAAATACATTAACTCCTCTTTCATGAATGAACACTTCTTCAAATTCATAAATAATTTCTCTTACTGTATATTCCCACTAAGATTGGTAGCTATATTAGAAGCAAACAAGTAAAGTCTACTTTCGCTTTCCTTTATGAAAATAGATAAGAGTGGAACAAAGGAGACTGACCTTAGTCTTGAACTTGGTTCCCTTGCTTGATTCCTCTCCTTCCTGATAGATCTTTTCCGCTTCTTCTTCGTCTACCCAGCTTCAAAGAGCACCTGTGGAATCAAAGCAGCATACTACTATCGAAGAACAAAGATCTA